>JAWDGP010005385.1:45000-162500 GCA_033675545.1 Elysia crispata | reverse complement strand
ACGAAAAGTAATGTCTTTGGTGCCTACTATATATAGCGAACGAGGACGTTGACATATATAACTTCTGCTACAAAGGTCTGTTTCATGAAATGGGAAAGTATTCGAGGAAAGAATCGCAAGGGTGATATTTTATGAGATTCACTGTGTCTTAAGTCTTATATTTTCCCAACTTATCTCAGATTTGATTAACATGTCGAATGGTAACAAAAAGTACGGAGTGTTGTTGTCCGAAGTTATAAAATCGATGTTTACTGTAGGGAAACGGAGATTGGACAACGAGGATGGACCGAGTCGGCTCAGATATTGTTTGCCCAACACTTTTTTTTCCTCAATTTTCTTGTTTGCCTCGTTATTTGTACGTTGTTTGGTTACATATGTGCTTTGTTCATACACTGATGGTTATGAGTTAAATTGTTAACATTTATAAAACTTCAAGAATCGTGGTGTATTCTTTTTTTTTGTATAATATGTACATATTATCCACTTCGTCTAGTCTTTCATTCGGACAATTATAGTAGAAATTAAAGTACTTTTTGACTACTGTAGAGGATGATTTACGATATTTTTTGGTGTCTGTTTATAAAGCTATTCATTTTTTTTAAACGAGGAAGACAGGAGTATGTTATCGCACGTTTCTTTATCGTTATTATATTAATTATTCTTTGGTGAGTAGGTTGAATTAAATTGCAACTATAATGACAAACGTTGATGTTCTCCATTTAAATGCTATCTGGAAACTGAGAGACTTTAAAGAATCTATATCTACTTAAGGAGAATAATGATGCTTCTTATGAGCGAAGAAGAACTTCGTGTAATTTAAATGAACTTTTGAGCAAGTTCAACAATGGTTAAAAGTAAAATATCTCATATAGATCACTCGTAATAATAAAAAGAAAAAAAAAAACCTTAGCGTGGCCAGCAGTGAAGACCCACTGACCCCTCCCAGAGAGAATCCATGCAAAACGTAAATCTCCACGAATATTGCTGTAATGGGCTTATTGCTTACAGGTGGAAGTTTCTCCACAAACTTGGGAGATATGATGATTTAGAGATTCTATTTTTGACACAGTTTTACTGACACAATTTCATTAGCGCAGTAATTAGGAGAGCGATAACTTAAAATACCCTAAGCTTCGGGCTGCTGGACACACAAATGCCAAAAGAAACCATTATCTAGGATTGCTTGCGCCAGATAGATAGATAGATAGATAGATAGATAGAGAGAGAGAGAGAGAGAGAGAGAGAGAGAGAGAGACAGACAGAGAGAGAGACAGAGAGGAGAAGAAGAAGAAGAAGAAGAAGAAGAAGAAGAAGAAGAAGAAGAAGAAGAAGAAGAAGAAGAAGAAGAAGAAGAAGAAGAAGAAGAAGAAGAAGAAGAGAGAGAGAGAGAGAGAGAGAGAGAGAGAGAGAGAGAGAGAGAGAGAGAGAGAGAGAGAGAGAGAGAGAGAGAGAGAGAGAGAGAGAGAGAGAGAGAGAGAGAGAGAGAGAGAGAAATGGGTTGAATTAAATTGAATTGAATTTTAATTTTACTTTTTTTAAATTTTTTTTTTAGAGAACAGAAATAATATGCGCATCATCTTTTTTCATATGGCCGTTTCTAAAACAGAAAGGAATATTTTCAACCCTCTTTAATTATTTCATAACGCATTGGAAATTTAATAAAAGTGCTCATGCTTCATGATTTAAAAATAGAATCTAATATCTAACGCAACGTGTGTAAACATGGTTTAAAAAATACTTAAGTTAGACATTGTATAAATCAAGGTACAATAAAATACAACGTTAAAAGAGAAAGATAGAAAGAGAAATAGATAGATAGATAGATAGATAGATAGATAGATAGATAGATAGATAGATATATAGATAGACAGATAGATAGACAGACAGACAGATAGATAGATAGATAGATATATAGATAGATAGATAGATAGATAGATAGATAGATAGATAGATAGATAGATAGACAGATAGATAGATAGATAGATAGATAGATAGATAGATAGACAGATAGATAGAGAAAGAGAGAGAGAGAGAGAGAGAGAGAGAGAGAGAGAGAGAGAGAGAGAGAAAGAGAGAGGGGTTAATTAAAAAAAGATCCGGCTTTTAGGACATTTCAATTTTAGGATTAACTTTAGTAATGTTAAACTAAAGTGAACATAACTAGAATAATGAGTAAACTGAAAAACAAATGTTATACGTGGTAGATCGTTATGTCAATTTCTTCAATAGCAAACCTAGATGCAATCATAGATAGAAAATTATGTTTTAAAATACTTCTATCTGAACACTTTGGTGGACATTTTACCTAGTTAAAAATGAAGTCATTATTCTCAAAATTCAACAAAACGAAATAATCACTTCAATTAAATTTAAATTCGATGAAAAAAAAACTTTCCGAATCCTGTTGAATATTTGCAGAAAGAGAAAAAAAAACAGTGATAACAAACAAACAGCAAAGAACAAACTGCTGGAAAGCCAAAGCTGGTCAGAGAGGAGATGTAAGTATCCAACTAAAACAATGTGGAAGTAAAAACTAAGTATAAACAGACTTCATCTTTCTCTCTTTAAATGTGGTATTTTTTAAGTTAATAGAATACAATTTTAACAGGCGTCATTATTTTGAAAAAGAACGGCTTTGTTACCATAAACTGAAATGAAACAATAGTTTAGTTTTTATTTCTTTTGAAATTTTGGAAATGCATGGACAAAAAAAAAAAGCCTCCTTATTAACTTTCGGCATATTTTCATAGAATTGTAACAATGTTTTTTTTTTTTTTTTTACTAAAAACGGCTGTTAAGAAAGATAAAAGAATATTATGTGCAGGTATTGTTAACACTTTTATGGTTATTATGGGCTTTGATATATTTCATTATCTAATTTTGAAACGGTGATTCTTAAATAAAAAATACGCTAGTATATATATATATATATATATATATATATATATATATATATATATATACACGTATGTATTTACTGAATGTTATAGTGATGTCTTAAATGGCAAGAGCAAATACTATAAATTCCACGACCAGAGCGTCTTATAAATTATCAATTAAAATAACCTTGGAAATAACCTGGCTTTTAAAAGGATTAGCCTACTCTCACAAAATAATGAATGTTTTGCTTCTTTGAGCATATTTTTTTGGATTCTAAAAATGTATTCAACGGTCCGATTTGGATGTCCAACCAACTGAAAAAAAATCTAGACAGATACGAAGCTTCCACTTTACTGTATTCATTTTCATTTTATTTTGCTGTTAACTGGAAAGCATTGCTTCTTCGTCAATGTTAAAGAAATTTTTTTTTTAATTTGTAAGCGCGTGTATGTGTGTTTGTGGTTGGAGATGGTGCAGAATGGTCAAGTTTTGAAAATAATGTCATTCATATTGTCTTTCAAATGTATGAAAAAGTGTATGTTATCATGTTACCATTATTACATAACTGTGCTCGTCGACCCCTCTAAATGTAAACACTATTTTGGAGTCAGTCATGAGACTTTGTTATTTTGATGAATATCCTCCATATAACAAAACCACTATTTTCAATCTTGAATTTTGAGTAACGATCACGCGTCCGAATTCCAAAACTGTTTATCGAAATGACTGAAAGAAAGTGGCTTAAGATTCACGATGCAAGAAGTCTAGCAATAGGCTTGCTCATTAATTTCATAATAAATTTAAACACCATGTCCCAAAATTTAATTCTTTGAAAAAAACAAAACAAAGAATCATTATGCCGTAATTTTGGAACATTTTTGTGTAATGTTAACACCACTAAGCTCAACTTTTTAAGGCTGTTGCGAAAAGATCCAGAATGTAGATCTAGATCTAACTAGCTTTGAGTACTAGGTGTGACTCTTCAGCGCCATCATGGCGAAGCGTCTAGTTACTGGCAGGAGTGCAGAGAATGAGACTGGATGTTTCTTCAGATGAAGTCAAAAGATTGGTTCAGTCTATATAGATTTCAAATTTTGATACTTTTTCGTCTTTCCAGCACTGAAACAGTCCAATTTTTTTTTTAAAATTGTGGAAGTAATATAATGTAACAAAATAAAAGAAAATCCATCCCTCACAAAGCAAATAAAACGGCAGTTGTAAAATTGCTCTTGCGAAAAGATATTAATCATCACAGAATATCCGTCCACAAAGAACTAAAAAGCGGACAGCCATGAGTCTAAAAGTACTGTGTTTTATCACCTGGCCAAAGTTATCAATATTTATTATGTATAACTTATGAACAATTCCTGAGAGGAATTATTTTACTCAAATTCATTGTTATGGGATCATATTTTTTTTCGACCATATCGAAGACAATGAAATAGTTGTTTTATATAAAAGTTTTCTAAAGGATCGCAGTGTGATGAGAAAGCTGTGGATATTAAGCTAGCGCCGGAACGAGACAAGAAGAGGGAGAGGGAGAGATAGAGAGAGAAAGAGAGAGAGGGTGGCAGTGTGTGCGTGTAAGAGAAGGTAGAGAAAGAAAGAGAGAGAGAGAAAGAGAGAGAGAGAGAGAGAGAGAGAGAGAGAGAGATTGTTGATATCATTATAGTTGAAATTGTGGCTTATTTACTTAAGTTGTACTGTTAGCTGTTCAGCATCCTTACTGTAGTCAAGTTCTTGATGTTCTGTTGTTGTAGAGTTCACTAGAGATGATTGTTGTCGTGCTTTTCAATACAGCAAAAAAAATTTCCTCCTACGAGACTTGACCGGTGCAGCAAATGGTGATAACATATAAAAGAAGGTGAAAACTGATAGTTCCAAGGGTGCGCCGGCTGGGAAATTGGCGTCATTTTCTGCTGTCACCATTGTATTTGAAAAAAAAAAATCATCAAATTCCAAATTAGATAGTTAATTTTATGTATTAAATTTTAATCTGAAATACGCTATAACGATGATTTCATAAAAGCTTTTCTTTTTTACGATTGGACGATAAATAATTATCTTGAAAAACTGAGCCGCCTCAGTTCGACGCTTTTGAAGCGGACAAACTCAGCACAGCCCCTCAACTTGCTCTTGTAAAATCTTCTGCATCTGACTATCCGGGATGCTGTTTTCATGTAGAGTCGAAACCTATTTATTCGGCGCGCTGCAACGATTCTCATAGCAAATAAGTCACCTTGTTAAGATAGTGAGGGGGAACTGAGTCGAAGTTGAATGCACTCGGTTGGGGTCTTTAGGTCAATACTTAAAGAAAGACTGTATCAACATGGCCTATATAAACTGCTGCAATTAAGGTGAATTAAGAGCTAACGGCCTCGACCTTTCACCAGGAACAGTGAGCGATGTGATTGCAATATACTGGCTGCAATATTGGACTGTGACTTGCAAGATATGAATGGAGTTTATTTTGTTCAAGGCTATCAACTAATCTGTTTCAAGTGATCAAGAAAAATGAAAACTTACTTATGAAAAACAAATATATATGAAGCAAGTGGATCGGGTTTAGTGAACAAGAGGCTTCGCCCTAAGTGGAAATTATTCATAATTAGATGACAATAAAACATCAAATGAAGCATGCAAATTATTAAGAGGACCATTTAAGACGCAAAGACGAAGAGATTGTCCTTTAAGTTATTTTCATTGGAATATAATCCAATTAGATCAGATCTACATTTATTTATTTTTTTTGAAGAAAGGTATAAATATTTACTGAACTGCTACAGTTTTTATCCAGCTTTATGATTCATTGGTCTTACTTAAATGTCCTTATCTATGGGGCTGTGGGAAACAATAAAGTCACAATTAGAATCAGGTATAACTATACCCTTTCATTCCGATACATTTAAATAATTAAATCGAAGAAATCCATAAATATAAATGCTTGTTAGAATCACAAGTATAAGTATTTGGGAATATTTGTCTTTGTCGTGGTGAAACGTTTATAATTTTGTAATTGTTAATTGTTTCATTGACTTTTTCACTCTGATGATAGACGGATATGGAAGTTATTATTATTGTAGTAGCAATCTGTAAATGCAATTAAGTTGTCTCTATAACTTAAGTCGATTTCAAAAGAATCTATTCTATAAAGTCTGTGCTTAGTCTACCTATCCACAAATATAGATTTGTAGACAAACAATTTTGCGGCCTATTGTCATTGTTTTCTACTCGACTGTTCCGGCTCATTAGTTTTTTTTCTTCTTTTTGCGTCGGAAATAAATATATGGACTTAATAACAACTTTTGAGAACCGGTTAGCGTGTCTGGGCTGATGCTTATTGCAATTATTGGAGCGAAATCGATTGAGACAAAATTCAAGCACCATGTCAAATGCAAAATAAAAATGGGCCAAACATATGAGCAACACCGTCGGTTATAATAATACTAGCTACAACATTTACCCTGCTGTAATGAAAACATTTTCTATTTTATTATTATTACTATTTAAGAGAACACGCTCAATAAGAAAAATTACAAAAGATTTAAAAATTATGTGAGTAAATTGGTATCCTTATTAAGTATTGTGTTATCATTATCATAGCTAGATCCTGGCTTTAGATCTGTTTCCCATGGTCCATTATAACAATCTCCAACAGAGTATATAAACAGCAAATGCGGCATTTGATATTTGAACAACTTTTATTGCTCAGCTGTAAGAATGCATCCCAAATAAAGTTGCACGGTTTATATTCAGCCATGCAATGCTGACCTTTACAAAATAATGCTGTAGGAATTCTGCCAGCCATGACAAATGCAAAGCAGGGGCAAATAATTAGGTTTGTTTCGATAAGGTATTTTTTAGGGTGAGGGGTATTATAGAACAGCATTAAGTTCATTCTTTGATGATTTTTTTTTAAGTTACCCGTACATTCACCTTTGTGTGAACAAAGCGCATACTGAATTCATGATATATATATTTAAGCATTTAAGTCAGAAATTATTCAGACCATGAATTCGTTAGGGATCTTTGTTATTTTCAACCAAAATAGGATCCAAAGGGCTCCAGGTTCTCTTCCAAGTTTTAAAACCTAAGATGTAGAATAAAAAAACTTGTCGCACCTTGCAAAGGTAGCATGATGTGGCAATCCCATGTTAATTATTTTCCTACTTCCAGACCATTCTCAGCCCAAGATGCTTCGCTTTGAACATATGCTCTATCATGATGTATAAAATTGTTTCTTTGTCTGATTTTCTGTGTGGAAAGTCAGATCGTAAGGTATCGGAAAATGACATGGAAAACGGTCATTTTATACGTTTTAGGCTTCAAATCACCACCAAGCTTTAATACACGAATCGTTAACATAAGAATCAATGCTCTGTGTTTTTGATGCGTATATATGTGTCAATAAAATGTACTTCTCTTAGGTGATGTAAATTGTCAATTGAAAAGGGGGTGGGGGGAAACTCCCCTTAATATTATTATTTTGTATTTTTTTGCGATATTTGTTTATTAATGTTTGAAAATTATGCACTGGTATCTTATGCTTGGAAAGATTTGAGCAAATGAATATCTTGTAAAGCGCCCTGCGCACCAGGCCCAATTTCTCCGAAATAAACATGTGTAGGTTACACAAGTAATGAATGGTTGAGAGACACAAGAAAAGGCAGAAAAGAAAAGGATCTGAATCGGCTTTTCCATAATTAGTTATCTATATTCTCACATAAGAAAATTGACTTGCTACTTGAAGGCGATTAAAGGGTGAAATGTAACTTAGAAAGTTTTTTTTTTAAATCTCTCTGATTAACGAGCGTAGAAGGACATGAAGACCAAAATTTAATAAGCTCAATATTGCTGCCAGCAAATAGTTCCAAACAAAGATCGGAATGGAATCGACATTTTTCATTTTTTGGTCAGAATATGTCCTGGAAACTAACGGATCAGTCGTCCATGGGCGACAATATTTGTTTTAGTAATCTGAGAAGATAATACAGTACAAAAATATTCATGAGCCAGATAACAGGAGAGAAGATATTTCGTTTTGTGCATGAATTCGATTAGATCCAAGTAAAGAACAAAACACAAATAATAAAGGTTCTAACAGTAATAAGGAGACAGGCAGACCACACAGATTGGTGCACTTTGCCACCTTGTCAAGGCGGACCACAAGTAATTGCGTTACGGCGTCTGCCTTCACCAAATATAGATCTGTGCGCGTGATAAAATAGTATAGGGACGTGAGAAGATAAAACCGCAAGCACCATAAACTGAGAGAGAGAGAGAGAGAGAGAGAGAGAGAGAGAGAGAGAGAGAGAGAGAGAGAGAGAGAGAGAGAGAGAGAGAGAGAGAGAGAGAGAGAGAGAGAGAGAGAGAGAGAGAGAGAGAGAGAGAGAGAGAGAGAGAGAGAGAGAGAGAGTGGGGCAGTGGGACAGGGTAATAGCAAAATAGGTCCAGCTGATTACAGGCTTACGATAAAACGCGCGCCATTCCGTTTGCCTGTCGCACTGTTTCACGAGAAAGCGTTGCCTTCAGACGGATCACCATTAATTTTGTCCGTTTCACACAGCTTGTGTTTTTCAGTAATCACAGATTTATGCTTGTGGTTTTATGGGTTATTCGCAAGTTGTGAACGGGCTCAGTGAACAAATTGGGACATCTTTCCAAAAGGTCAGTAGACTGGAAACGTTAGTTTATGTGATGGTTCTCTTGAGCCGCAGTAAGTCTAATACCGCTGAGATGCGCGTGACGAACTTTCGCGCGGGTGCTAAAAATAAAAATGTGTACTATGTTTATGTTATATTACACTTTTTTCGTCATGTAAACTACGCTATAGATCTTCATTCTGTGTACCAATGTTTTACACCAGTTAAAAAATTTTAAACATCCCAGAGTTATTTTTAAAGGCAATTTTATTTTGGGACCAGTGGGATTTAAAAAAAAAAAAATTAAGAGAAGCAGGGTATTGTAGCAAAATTCTTAATAATATTCTGAGTACTGTAAAATCATTCCAGGCAAATTGCCTGTTTTCGCTTACGAACTGTTATATTATGCAGAAAAGTCTTGATATTACGGTGTTTTAGAATGGCTATATCAAACATTAAAACAAACATACAAAATGACGCTCCTACATTTCCTTTCAGTGATGGCAGCCTATAGCAGTTTCAAATTCCTCCTATTCCAATTAAGCTATCATGTTTCTTATTAAATGTCTTACTATGAAGTCGCTAAAATAATGTTGGAAACAGCAGTATGCAATGTAAGCTTCATCTAGATTTATGTCCGATGGTCTCTTCATTCACCATAGGAAACAGTATCATTAGAACGGGTTTCAGTTACATGCAGTCCACAACAGAAAGAGCAGTAAATCGAACTAATTTAACAGGAAGAAGACAATAAAACTTCTTTTGATATTTTTTCCACAAAATTTATTTTGATTTCGCTAAAAACTTATTTCAGTCGTAAAAATATTTTTTTATGGCCGTCTTTATCGTTTACTCTTCAACTAAGTGCCCTCAACTAAGAAGAAAAAGTTAAAGTCTTACACCGCCAGCATTTAATTAAATTTACTGAGGTTGATGTCAAACTGTTTTTTTTTTTTTTAACAAAGGTAATAGAAAGGAAACTGGGAAATAGAAAATTAAAAGATAGTAAAGAAAAAAAAATCAAAAAGAAAAATCACGTAACTAATAAATATACCATGTTGCTTCTCAGTTTGCAAGCATTCCTCGTATTAAAAGCAAAAGACAAATACAGCAAATGACATAATTCTTTCGAAAGCGGGAAAGCTATTTCCCACATATGGGGTTATGTCTTTGTTATTAACTTCCTAAGAATCATGGGGGACCATAAGGAGGTCAGGTTATAATGTCTGTCTAGACCTTTTAGTCATGAAATGTGGCCACTCGCTCTGAGACTAAACACATGGGTGGCATGCAATGTGCAGGTCGCGTGTGGACTCGAAACCACTGAGTTATTAACCTGGTTACCTTCTCATTTCTCTGCGAAGATTCTTCCAATGCCGTCTTTTCTTAAAAAAAAAAAGAGTACTAACAGATTTATGCTTCTTTTCCGGAACAGAAAAAGTCGTTTTGGTCAGTCTCGCAACCCTTGTTTCAATAAAATACGGCCAGTGTCTTCTAGGTCTACTGATTTTAAATGATGCCACCATAACAAGCATGCGGACAAAAGAGATTTTTCTTACGTTGAAGACAATCGTTTCCGTATATTAACTGTGATGCATTTCTTAAGATTACAAACTTTGCGCAAAATTTCTTTTGCCATACAAAGTGTCGTTCTGAAGATTCACAACCATGTGTTGGTCCTCACCCCTTTGTGGATATGTTTAAACTGTGAACACTCTTGATGATATTTATTGGTTGTATTTCAATGATTAATTTGGAAATTCTCAAATCTTTGAAACAGTATGCCAGCCTTAAGAAGCTGTAAACTTCCTTTTTAGCCTCCTGAAGAAATGCCTATGTCTGAGTGTTGTACAAAGGATTCACCCACATCTAGATTAGCCTTGCCTAACGGTTTGTTTACGTCTTTGCTTACCTGCTTGATCCTCGGATACAGTATGCTCTGGCCACTCTCTGGTATGGTGTCTATTTTCTTTTTTTTTTATCCGTCTCTATAACTTGTCGGTCTATGCTGCTTTTAAATTGTATACCTCTTTTGTTGCTACCTACCTTAATACAGTTTCTCTGAGTCCCTAAACCTCTAATAATTCTGTTTTCTATCTGTTTTTTTTCCATATCTGCAATTATGTTTTATCCTTTTACCTTCCTCGCTTTAATTTTCTGACATTCTAATGCTCTCTCTGTTATGTTGTCTCTTACCCTGCATCTTTGCCTCTGCGTGAGTCTGTCTGATTTTTTTTCAATTTAAATTTAGCATAATTCGGCAGTGTGAAAACACCCCATCTCTTTTTCCCACAAGTACATAAATAGAGCTCTGTCCTTTGTACAAGCTTTGTGCTCTTTCCCATACAATTTGATCACATTTAATGCTCTCTCAATGGGATACCTAAGCAATTTGTTTCCAATTCATTATTGTTTTGATTTTTTTCCGTACAAGCAAACGGGTATTGATGCAAGTCTATGCGAATTTGTTTAAAATTGTCTGCGAAAGTCAACATTTTGATATTTTTCTGACTCAGAAAAAGCTATATAAAGATTAGCTTTGCAAATTTTGTGATATCAAAGTTTGGAAAGTTTATAAAGTTCAGGCATACAAAACACTAATCAGGTGAAATCCTGATTTTTATCTGATTCACAAAGACTTGATAAATTTGGGTCTTCCTAACTTTGTGATGTGATAGTTTAAAGAATCAGAACTGATACAATGAGGCTAAAATCATCACTAGCGTTACAGTGATTCCAAAATACACAATATAAAGAGGTTATAAAAAAGGACAACAACAAGATTTTGAGACAGCTTATGGTAGACATAAAAGATTCATATTCAGCTAAATTAATAAATAGCATTGATGGATAAATAATAAACTAAAAAGAACTCAGACACAGAGCTGTAGGAACAAATGAGGTAGCAGAATCAATGAAACGAGACAAAGGCTTTGTGAGTTTGTCTTAATTGTATTTTCTTAACATTTTTTTCACTAAACTGCTATTAAAAATTTGAAAATCATTCAAATGGTCGGGAAAAAGAAAAAACACGACAAACGCACGGTAACAATGGGAGGAAAATCTTTTCCATAATTTCATTATAAATACTGATGGTTCCTCTTTTATTTCCATTTGCAGTTCACATAGAATTTTCCATTTTCCATGCAATTACAAAGGCCAGACTTCGGAAATTCTATGAATTTAACAGACGGTTTTGTAAGGTTTCATTTGTTGGGGAATTCTTGCAAACAATGACTTTCATTGCTTTTTTCCCGCTATTTTTATGATTGTTTTTCACACATAAACAAAATTCGAACATCTGAAGATTGGAACTCATTGGAATCATACCTCTAATTCTTTTTTACCAATACTCCTAGAAAAAGTAGCATTTAAAAGTTTGTGTCAGACATAATTTTCTGTACTTGTTTTTTTGTTTTGTTTTTTTTTGTCAACGTATTTTGATCTCTTTTTTCCTCACAAGAAGTAGAGTTCTTTGTTGTATAGCTTTTGAAAAGTTTTGTCCTCTAAGTCCAGTTATGTTGAAACCCCATTCTTGGCAGCTTGCACGGAAGAAGCATCCTATACTTTATCTATTTATGTTTTCTTCATTTTGTTGTTGCTTTTTTTTTTTTTGGTATTTTTTATTTTGTAAGCTTTTTTTAACCTGGCCCACTTATGCAAGAAAGACAGCTGTGTTTCCTGTTTTAAGCTGTTTTGCAGGATAGTTTTGTATTCCTTGATAGCGGGGAATCCCCATCAAGCGGCAGTTTTGGTTATCTCCTCGGTATAGGTCAGTAAAAGCCAGACTCGTGGCATGCGGCAGTCGGAATCTCACAAAGAAATATCTGAAGATAAAGATGGGGAGGAGACGTTGTTCTGAAAAGGCAAAATTACCATGAAAACAAACATAACATGAAAATTCCATGTTAGGTTGATTTCTTTTATCTTTTGTAGCTATTTACAATTAGGTTGTAACTTCTTCATAATGCCATAAACAGAGGTAAAGGGAGGATCCGTAAGAGTTCATTATTAATAAACAAGAGCGATTGTCGGGAATCAAACTGAGCTAGTCTGGGAAATGAACAAAGGGAATAAAATAGAACATGCATGCCTCAGGTAAAATAGAAAGATGAAAATTTCCAAAAAGGTTTAGAGATCAGAAATAAACCATAAATAATTGTAATCATTGTTACAGAGAAATCTCGCTGCATACCACTGAACGTACAGTTTAGACAGTGTTATCCTTTTCTGAGTCGATTATTTGGGAAATTCCCTACCAATTTTTACCCAAGATGTTAAAATATGAGCTTGACTCTAAGAGCGAAATTTGTGAATGGTACAAAATAGCTTTAATGAATAAGGTGGGCGAGTCAGATTTAAAAGAAAAAAAAAAGATTTTATGAAAGTCATAATCGCGTCATTTGAGTCAATTTCATATGATAAGTGCAGCGTATGAATTCAGTAACGAGACAACATTCATTCCAAATTTATAACACTTGAACGGCTATAGAAATGTGAATAGGCCCACATTAGACTCTTATCGTTTAGCTGCTTGCCTAAAAATCATATCTAACTAGCGAGATGGATTAAAGAATTCCATGAATCATGTAGAAAATGTGAATGTGGTAAAGCTTTCTTCGGTTCTGACTGCCAAAATCCTTGTCCCATAAAAAATCATAGCACATTACCCTTTCACTTTTCTCATAACTTCCGAAAACTGTTTTGGGAAAAAACATGACTGTATATAGTATAAGAATTTTTTTTATATAAAAAACCTTTTTTAAAGTGGAATGTACAATAAAGCCAATCATTTTGAACGATTTAAAAATTAACTGATGCGGATAGCTTTGGGAATTAAATAAACTCTTTGAAATATGGTAAATTCAGTCTATATTGAATTTTCAGGCATATTTAAACAGCAAGATTCCAGCAAGATGCGATTACCTTAACAGAAATATGATATTTTTCCAGCTAGCTGCTTGAATTAAAGAAAACCCTTTAAAATGCTTTGCTGCCCACAAACGTTTTTTGCATCATCATAGGTCAAATGAAAAAGCTATAATAATGTTTATCACTATAAACATACTAATAAAAAAAATTTCCAGTGTTATAACTTCGTTTCTTGAAGCAAATAAATATATTCCCATTAAAACATTGAAAGATAAAAGTTAGTTTTGAAGAATTTTCAGCAATGAAATAGTTCTAGATTTGTATATTTGACTTTTTAAAATACATTTTTGGACACCTGCCAATTGATGATGCTCTATGGATTTAAGACCTCTGTACGAACTCCCTGGCAAAATCTGAGTAACTTGTTTTTAATTCTTCCATAAATTAGGTACTCACATTGATTTTATTTACTTTGATTTTATTTTTAAGAAGAGTGTAACTTTTGTCCAAGTTGTGAAAAATCCTATTTGACTTTCTTTCACTTAACTTACTCAACATAAACTGCAATTCTATCTGCCAATTTTGTGATTTATCAATTCAAAAGGAAAGTCATTAATATGAAATGAATATCATTGAAATCAACTGCGACAAGTATGAATGAAAATGGTTGCCCTTTATCTATGGTTATATTTTTTCGATTTTTAAGGACAAGAAAATAAAAAAGGTATTAAGAGTATACATCAGATTCGCATGACCTTTCATGAAATCAATCAAAGAATAGAAATTGAATTTCCTCACTCTGTCGAAACATAAACCTATGATATGATGTCACTTTTTGTTAATGTTCTGCATGATAATAATGGTGATAATACTAAAAGTGGTTGTTGTTGTTGTTGTTGAAGTAGTAGTAGTAGTAGTAGTAGTAGTAGTAGTAGTAGTAGTAGTAGTAGTAGTAGTAGTAGTAGTAGTAGTAGTAGTAGTAGTAGTAGTAGTAGTAGTAGTAGTAGTAGTAGTAGTAGTAGTAGTAGTAGTAGTAGTAGTAGTAAAAATAATAATTATTTTAATAATAATAATAATAATAATAATAATAATAATAATAATAATAATAATAATAATAATAATAATAATAATAATAATAATAATAAAAATAATAATAGTGCATCAAATCTTCAAAGTGAATTTACGAGTTTGTCGGACGGGCCATATTATCCAACATATGCCAATAAAACATAGAGAAAAATCTGTGAAACTGCGGATATGTGACACCTTTTTACCTAGGCTTTATCAGCCGGTGCTTCACCTCTCATGTTTCATCGAGTTGTGAGTTTTACTCAGAGCAATAAAACAAGATCAAAGTTGTCTCCAGGCATTAACGCTTGTTTGTGCACTTGGAATAATCTTGCTGTTGAGTGATGATAAACTGCAATTTGTTTACAACTGGAAAATAAGCGTTGTCGATGAAAAGTAGCAGAATGGCCTTCCCTCTTTATTACAATGGGCTTTCAGGTAGAATGTCAATGAAAAATGAATTTTTAAACAGAACCTTCCTTCGATGTGACACATAACAAAAACAGCATCGACGTTCTTTTTTCTAATGATCAAGGGGTAAATAAAAGTTTGGAAATGTATTTCGGATATCTTGGAAAGATTAGTCGTAAAATAGAATGATAGCCTTTGAACAAAACGAAAGGACTGAAATACATCTGCACGGTAACTTGTCAATAATACATTATTCTTCCCTTCCCTTGATAATAACATCAGATAGACATGTTGAGAATAAGTAAGGCCACTAATATTCATCCCACAAAGTGGTAGTCCAGACTGTTTACACCAGGTGTACATGTATTAGACGTTCATAAGAGCAATGATAAAGATATTACACCAGCTGTTGCGTGAAAATGGTCAACTCCATCAAGATGCCCATGCAGTTTTAGTCTGACTTTCTGGTTCAGGCCTCAATGAGCTGTTGAAGACAGGGGGGGATGTTTGTGTAGTTGATCTTGTAAGAATTTATTGTTTTTTCTCTTTTCTTTACTTTTGAATAAACCAATTGTTAGCGCTAATCTGAATTAGACTTGATGACAGACAGTCTTATGTGTTTGATCTTGAGAATTATCTTTTGTACAGTTATCATAATAATTACATTTATGCTGGACGTTTTGGTGAAGTTGGCTGTATAGCTAAATGAACTGAGAAAGAAACTGTTTAATTTTATCTCACACTTAGAACTCTTCTGCAACGTTCAAACTTTAATTATCTGAAACAGTAACATATTAAAGTGCTTTAGACTATCGTGAAGAACCCACAAATCTTTTCAAGTCAGCGCTTATTTTCCTTACGGATTTGAGGCGGCAGATAGCTCAGCTGACAAAGTGTGGGCCCCGAGCCTAATCCCTGGCTGCATTATCTGATGGTGGGATCGAACACCTTTGATCCAGTTTTATCCTTGACTTGATGGAATACCGCCGGTTCCATATTATTAGCTTTTATTTCTGTCTGAAAACCGAAGAGACTTAAAACTTAACTAATGAAGCTCCAAATCGTTTAACGTCCCCTAAGTCTGTCTCATAGTCTATGGGGAGAGACTAACAAGAAAACAGCAACCCTCCCTGAGTTAAATTCAAACATTCAGTGACAAATCTACGCCACAAAGTGCACTTCGACATTCCATTCCGCACGATCGTAAATTTGACCTTTCACGGCCTGAACTATGTTCACCACACTTTGTCCCCAGGTATGCAGTAATATTCTGCAGACAGGTCCCCGTGGACACTAAGTGATCTGGTAAAGACCTGCCGTAATCACCACCATCATCTTCCTTGTGATAATCGTTGAAAGAACGCCCACTTTGTTTTTGTTGGAGGTCGATGCGATGTGATAGCTCTCTCCTTTCTTACCTGTCGTCAAACATTGCTTTTCGGTAGATTAATGGGCTGCAACCCTTTCCTTTCATCTCAGTACTACACAATTCTCGTGGATAGTAAACGGTATTAGTACAAACGTCATAGTAAGCACGTTAACACAGTGTACGGATGCTCAACATAAGGCCAGTTTTTCTAATAGCTTATTATAGAGAGAGTGCTAGTAAGTGGAGAATGGTTGTGAAAACACAGTCTGCGTGCCAGCATTTAGCTTGGTTTGCTCAAGCCATGTTATCTGGATAATCTAAACGGCTAATCGTGGAAAATATATAAAATGGCTGAGCGCACTGTTCATTTTATTCCTTTTTCTTTCTTTTTTTTTTTTGTTTCACTTGCATTATTTCATTTTCTACCAATTTTCGTTTCAGGTTTCAACGAGTGGGCAGGGTGATCTCCACAAGA
Organism: Elysia crispata; assembly: GCA_033675545.1. Classification (NCBI taxonomy): domain Eukaryota; kingdom Metazoa; phylum Mollusca; class Gastropoda; family Plakobranchidae; genus Elysia; species Elysia crispata. The sequence goes on along the minus strand of JAWDGP010005385.1, from coordinate 145,783 downwards.
AGTTAGCATTCCAACATGGTTTCTCAAAAATTACTGAATGCTACTTTGAAAACAAGTTACAGTGTGTGAAATCACTTCGTTTGTGCCGTTTGGATGTAGTTCTACAATACGTTGATCATGTATGAATCATTACCAAGATGCGGTAACCCTGATCTGCGTGAAGTCATGGCTGATGTACTCTTGCCCGTCCACTAAAATCAAATATAATGGCTACTTCTAATCGGTCACCTTGTCTTGGACTTCTCGGTATCGTATCTTCTATTGCGATATTTCTACCAGCAACATTGGCGAACAATACCCTAGCGGATAGAGGTCTCAATGATGTGAGTACTATAGTTTACAACTCTCATGTGAAACTTCGTTTCAAACGTTTGAAAGCAAATGACGCTCTTTCCTCCCTTTCGCCTTCCTTAAAAAAAAGTGGAATGGATAAAAGTATTGATTTACTTTATTTCCGATTTCATATTCTATGTAACTAAAAGTCACGTTCTGTATTTAAAAAAAAACTTTTTGAAAGTATCAATAGACAACCACACTTTTATTGCATAGCCAATACTGGGAGCCAGTTAACTCTGCACTTTCTCAATCTGTTCAAAAACTTCTAAACGCTTATTTAATGGCTAGGCGTGTATGAACAGAAAGAGGTTAAAGGTGTACAGCCTTGAACGAGTTCATAGCTAAATATTCGCACAGTCATGTTAACTTGACTCTCTTGATGTCTAAAGTTGCCGCATCCTGGTCGTTAGAGCAGGATGTCTCTTCACTCTCTGCAATCATACCGGTGAAAGTCACCCATCAATCACGTTCCTGTACTATTGGTCCTAAATGGTCAAAGACTCTGTTGTTTTCAGAGTCATGATAATGAGTTTTTAATAAAGTCTATTAAGAGATTATGAGTTTTACAAAATTAGTAAACTATTCTTATTCTCCAAGCATACTTGTTTCTCATTTGTCTCATAATCTTCCAATGCATAGCTTATTTTGATTCAACTTAAAACTTCGGGTGACTTCTTTAATCTGTTTTTCTAATCACGTGAACAGCCCGTCCTTCAACAAAAGTTCCGGCTCTACGTTGCCAGCCAGACTTGCCACAACCTTCTTGCTAACGTTTCAGCACCAGATGATGGAGGTAAAGACAACGGACAAATCAATAATTCTTAGGCCTTCACCGCCGATAACATGCTCAATTTTCTTGTTATGCAATATATTAGAATGTAAGCTCATGTAAATTTTCAATCTCCTGAGTTACTTTGGCATTCCAACCTCGAATTTATTGAAATTGCTTGCATAGAAATTTCTTGCCTCTTGGGGCATTGACTTTTCTTCCTTTTTCTGTTTCTTTTTTTTTAAGCTCGAGATATAGAATTGTCTCAATTCTCTCATGTCTGTATTGCTCTTCTGTCTGTTGTTTCATGTAAACATTTATTGATAAATTAATTTATTACTATATCGATCAAACACTTTCCTACCCACCTATCCGTCAGTCAATCTTTATCTATCAATCTAAAAATTAAATCATATGACCATAATTCATTTGCTCATCTTTCTTTAATTGTTTGAGTAGTCTTATGATCTCTCAGTTTTTCGTGAGAATTTATTTCAGATAATTCTTTCACTTTCACTTTTTATTATGGTTCCCAAATGTACTCCAGAAACTCTATACATATGGTTAGTTTTGTAAAAGCATTTCATTTAGCCTCAGTATGATAAAGTATGTAATAACCAGTGTACAAACCTACTGAATTTACAAGGATAATCTGTTTACATAATAGGTACTTACTTAGGAAAGTGCAGGTGAGAATGGTGTCCTTGTTTGGAATTCTCTCGAGGAAAAAGAAGCATTAATGGCTTACTAAAAATCATGGAAGTAAACAATTATGAAAATTCTTTATGGTTAAAACTTTATGCAAATGTTAACGATAAAAGAGATTTACCAGTAAAAAAAAAAATTAGTCATTCTGTTGTGGGAGTCAGAAAACATGGTGCATTTGGTTTGCTATAAAGTAAAAACAAGCTCAAAGTTTCGATTATAAGGACTGGTATTAAAAGGCGTAGAATCTGTGCAAATGCATCAAATTTTCCCTGAAGCCACCCGGCAGTATAGATATGCATTGTTTCACCACAGGTTCTTACTGCCCCCCTGTGTGGGATAATATCTTGTGCTGGCCATCATATGTCCCTGCTGGTAAAGTTGTCGCTCAACCGTGTCCAAGCTACGTATCCAAATTCAAACAAGAGGGTGAGGATAATTTTAGATCTCAAAATCATTTTTAGAGTTTTTCCTGCTATAAAAGCCTTTCATTTTTTTTTTGTGAACCTTCGTTTTTCAATGTCTCTTGGTCAGGCCGTATGTCGCACGATTTTATGTTGCGCATTTAGCCAAAGGTTAGGTGCATTCTATGCCTTTCTTGCTGCAATATTAAAAAAATAATCATTATTACCTGTACAATAGCTTACGTTCTGTAAAATCTAGTGGCCTTATTACTTGAACAGCTGGACATGCATTTTTAATTTATTTTGTTAGAATTAAAAACTGTTAAGAAAATTAAAGAGAAACGCAGACTGAATTGAGTCTTTTATGATCTGTAACAGTAGAGGGGGCACTGAGGTGTTTGTAGAAGTCGGGTGAATATTGAGTAGAAAATGAATCATTGCCTCGTATTTAAAACATGTGCATGTGATAATAAACAACTTATTTGCATTCCTCATCGGAGAGGAAAATATACAAAGCGCAGCTTGTTTATATACACCTGAACAGTTATAATGCCGGTGTTGAGAATCCCAAACAAACCTGAGAGAGCTCATAATTTTCTATGAGCCTAGTAACTTTTTCCCCATATTCCCTAACCACCAACGGATCTGACAATTTCAAGAGACGATACATGATCATTGCACATAATATGTTATGGTACGATAAGCTTTTCTAAATAAATAAATATTTAGAAGTAAAACAAACTCCGGCATGATTATAAGGGTGTAAAATTACTCGAAAACAGCACCAAGCTGAGCTGCTGACTGCATAATACTATATGTCACTTACGACCTGTAGCTAAATTTTCTACGAACCAAAAGAACTGGACGTGAATTGGACGATCTAAAATTATGCCATACCGAGAGCCAAATGTATACGAGGGTTAGAAATTGCAGGTTATGGTAACAAATTGAAAAAGAAGAACTCACAATACAGGAAATTAAAACAGAGCTAATTTATGTAAATGTATCATTCCCCCCCCCCTCCCAAAAAAAAAAAAAAACCTTTTAATTATATCGTACTATACATAGATTATACTGACAGGCCTCAGAGAAACAGAAGTTCTGGAGAATGATACCCATCAACTATCGTTCATTTTGTTGTCAGCTTGGGGTGGGTTAGGAATGACGGGTCTTGTCATATTTACATATTGGAAAGCATTATTCAAATTTGGACACAATGTAATTATTTCTCTCAAAAAGTCAAAATAAAAAAAAAAGCTCTAAAGTATGTAGAGAGTTATCACTTTCAACGTACATTGTCTTGAATTAAATGATAATTAGGTGTAATTAGCATTTGTAGGGACATATTGCTAGGCTAGAAATAACTGATAGACCAAAAATATCTGTTAATGCATCATCAGGTAGCTGAGAAGATCTATATATATGGTTTGTAGTTTTTGGTCTAGCAAATTTCAGTTTCTCTCAAATATAACTATGTAAGGATCTTTTATACTAAGGAGTCAAAAGCCCTCATAAACTATAAAGGTGAAGGTGAGAATACCATGTCCTAAGTCGTGTATGCCAGATTTATGAATAAATCATGATTATAGCTATCTCTGAGGTTATTTTGTTTCCGCATTGCACTAGAAATTCATACATACGCAGCATAGAAACGCTTCACTTACAAAAGTGTCTCAAAAGGCATACCCTGGGTTTAAATTCTTCTGAGATGATCTACAAAATTCAAAGTCTTCTTCATTTTTTGTGTAAGGTGGATTTCTACAAAAGAATTTTTTATGGTTAATCCTAGACTCAAGTTTAGAAACATTTTTAGTTTTCTTTTAACTTTTAAAAAGACGTTGTTTTTGTTTGGTTGAATCTTGAAATTTTATTTTATTTTTTTTTCATTAATTTTTAGTGTTTCGTCTCATTACCATAGATGATAAACAGTTTTTTCTCACCCGCATAATCTATTATCTTTTATACATCGTTTGGTCAAATGAAGTAACGATTATTTATGGCCATTAAGTTATAGTTTAGACGCGTTTCTTTTAAGTATCACCGAGGCAGAGAAAAATAGATAGATAGACAGAGAGATGGACTTAGATATATATATATATATATATATATATATATATATATATATATATATATTATCCTATATATATATATGGAGAGAGAGAGAGAGGAGAGAGAGAGAGAGAGAGAGAGAGAGAGAGAGAGAGAGAGAGAGAGAGAGAGAGAGAGAGAGAGAGAGAGAGAGAGAGAGAGAGAGAGAGAGAATGAGAGAGAGAGAGCGTTCAGGATGGGAAACAGTATCTATTATAAAGACAAAACGCAACGCTATAATATCCATCACTAGAAAGCTGCAGGTCGGTAACTTAGAGAATGCTGAAATCTCTTCTTTGGTCAAGGCAGAAATGCAATATGACTTTTGGCATCACTCCGCTCATCGTGGCTGCTAAAGGAGATAACTAAAGATCAAACCCATCATGTTTTCGTTGAAGTATTTTTTATTATGGGTTATATATTACAGATTAATCTTTTTTATTTGTTTTCTTTCAAACACATACTTAACTCATAAGATTTTGGTTTGCCATACTCATGCAAGAAATATAGCACAAGAGTTAAAAATTGGAACACTACCTCTTCGATTATTCATGGTACTGTTACTTTCTTCTTTAGCCGACGAGTCACTATTGGTCTATAGATATATTCAATTTGGCTACTACCGTTCATATGCATAGATAGGCAATAAAACAGCACAGCCTAGCAAAACAAAATAGTAAATAAAGAGAAAGAAAAAAACAACAAGTAAACGAAAAATCAATATATTTCATGACGCAGTGTACAGCGTTTGCCGATTGGTTACCTAGGCAATATATAATTATAACATTTCAACCTTTTAACTGTTTTGATCACTTGAACCTGCTCTTAAATCCAAAGGCTTTTCTTGAGAGCAGCAAAAATTAATTACTTTTTACCAGAGAATGCTACTCGGAGATGTACAGAAGATGGGACTTGGGAGGTGCATCCAAACGAAAATTATGATGGTCACTACACGGATTTCGCCAAGTGTTATGACAAGAGAATTCCTCCAGTATTGATGGTCAGTTTTATTTATTGAGTTGATCGATTTTGGTTGATCAATCTTTCAATTTTGTTGCATAATTTACTTATAGAGTATTTCTATCATGTTTTTTCTTTTCAGTTTTATATTTTAATTCCGTAACAAGCAATTTTTTTGCTTTTTAAAAAAAATAAAAAATAAATTCAGTGTTTTAGTCATAATTTCATTTACTTTGTGTTTGATAGAGTTCAAACAAAATTTGGAACATGCGTTTTTCTGCGTAACTCTTACATTGCTCTTTCGCAGTATGTCTGTTTCAGTAAGAGCCGACAAATGTATTTATTTACATTACTTTACGAAAATTAATCAAATAGATTGCTATTGAAACCTTTATATTCTTTTCACATTTTATATCACATGGTCTTGCACTCCTTACGCCCTTTTTGCCTGTGTAAAGTCAAAACTTTTCTTTACAAACCGAAACTACAATTTAATTTACAAACTGTCTTGTTGAATCCAGGCTTTATAAAAGCGACGCGATTGAGTTTGTTATCTTTTTAATAGCATCAAACGATACCTGTAGCATGTGCCCACTACGCATCAGGTGATGCAGTGGTACCTTAATTTCTCTAATGATCGTCCCGAGATCAACATCAAACCCGCCCAGCTCGGTCTGACAGCTACACATCTACCTCGCGTGCTTCAGTAAGAGACTAGAGGGGAGGAAAGTAGGTGAAGGTCTACCACAGATGAAGTTCTATGTAGAATTAAAAGAGATTTTTTTTACATTAAAAAAAACAAAACTCCTTTATACATACAAGAATATTCTTCCAATAATTTAGAATCATAAAACTAATATCAAAACATCCCAGTTTTGTCCTAAATTTTAAGTTCAAAACGAATAAAAACTCAAAGGATGAAACAATTTAGAATGTAAAATACAGACACAGCTTTTTCTAAAATTACTCCGCGTTTTTCTTTTGCTTTGGACCATACACTTTGCAAGTTAGACAATGTTCTGTGATTAATAATTTAACATCTAATCTAAATTGTTTGAATGATTTCAGTTCTAAGGGTTTATCTTTTGATACCTTCCTCATAACAGACTTTAAATAAGTTATCTCTGATGTAATAAATCTTTAAACAATGGTACCGGCAAAAGAGAAGCGTAGAGTATATATATGTGTGTATATATATATATATATATATATATATTATATATAATTTATATATAGAGAGAGTATATATATATGTTATATATTATATATATATATAATCAAGTAAAAGCGAGTATGTAGAACTGGACAAGGAATTTTTTTAAATAAAAAAAAATAACCGTATCTATTACATGTAGTTTAATTTTGTTTTTCTCTTGTAATACATCAAAGGTCTATTTGTCACGCTAAGAAACAAGCAATAAGACAGCAAATGTCAGATTTAAATGTGGTTATTTTAGAAAATCCCAGGTAAGTCAGCGGAGCAGGAGATGATTCATAGCTTGACGATATACAAGCGTTGGGTTGATTACAAGGCAACCGTAACAATACGGCTGTATCAGCTTCGTCGGACACATCACGGTTGGTCAGAGACGGTCCCAATATTTCAAATAGCGATTTGTTTTCTTGAGGTGTCTTATTTGTTTACTCATTGCTTCCGAAAGAGACAAAAGATGTGCAAAGACAGACAATAAATGAAAGTTTACTATAAAAAACAGTAGTTGATGAAAAAAAAAGAAAACAGATCATAAGGAAGCATACAAGGGCAATAATAAAAATAAAATGAAATTAATATACAAAAGTTTTCTTTGCACTTGTAAGGTTTATTTATTTCTGATATATGACTGCTTCAGATCTATTATAAAAATGCCATGAAAAGAGGCTTATCACCTCCATTATGATTTAGATTTTAAAGAAAGCAGAGTCTCAAATTTTTTTATGTTAACTTGGACAAGATTTTTATAGGGAGCTTGAAGAAATAGAGATCAGCATGATAAAGAACCTCTGGGTCCTCGTGTCACTCTGGATATCCCGAGGATCATCCTGCCAACAGTATTCTCTCAATCCAATGTGTCTCAATTTCATGTGTACCCTTTATCGATCCTATCAAGAGAGTATAGACAGTAATTCCCCCCACCCCTTTTTTCCAGCTACCATTGAATTACCAGGAGTAGATCTATGACTAAAAAAAATCAGAGCTCTCTCAGGTGACTGCCTTTGACTTTAAACGAACAAAATTGGAACATGTTCGATGTTGATTTACAGTTTCAGACATGTCAAGGTTAAACGGCCACAAACCAGATTTCCTTTGTTTACTTCTTAACACAGTCTTCGAAACAGAACGGTTCAAAATTTGCAAATCCTGTTGTGATATTATCTGCATAACATTTTGTGCTTTAACTTATTAAGTATTAATTACATACAACAGCAAAATTATTCAATATTTATGAATCTTTATAATGCAAATATTGAAAATAAAAGTTTTCGAGGAAATATTATTGCGCTTTAAACTAAAAATGCCAGACTGTAATAAAGCAAATGGGTTTTAGATTGCCTCAGAGTGATGATTTGATATAAAAGAATAATTATGAGGTCTCTGAACACCCTGTGGCTGCTCACTCTGTCGGTATAATTAGATTAAATGAGGATTGATGTCCGAGACCCAACACGCCATTAGAGCAACCCGTGATGGCCTCAATCAACAAATCTCTTGTCTGCCTCTTTCTGTCTCTGTCTCTCTCTCTGTCTGTCTCTCTCTCTGTCTCTCTCTCTATGTCTCTGTCTCTGTCTCTGTCTCTCTCCCTTGCTCTTTTCCGTCTCTCCCCTCATTCTGAGTCTTTCATTTGATCGATGACCTTCATGCGCCGCCTCCCCTCCACTTCAAGTCATTAATTGCTTTATCGTATATTCAAGATTTATTTTTTTTATCTATAACTTACAGATTTTCCTAAAACTTTGAAGAAACAGAATCAATATTAATAGTGACATATAAATTCATAGGAGCTGTGTGTATCTGCATAGTAAATCAGCCGTTCACTGACCTAAATGCAAGTCCACCGGTCCCTGACAACTACATTAGTCAAATTGTGGAAAACTTACTTCCACTTGTTGAGCGACATCTATCATTCAGTCTGTCAGTGCAACGAGGTCGTGTGCTTCTATTTTGTAAATAAATTTTAGATATAAAACATCAGTTATAATTTCTTTCACTTAAAGCATGATTTTATGAGCTCCTTGAGCTAATTCAAGTAAAGTTACTAGCGCGTTTAAAACCTTTTTTTGCTTTTGACATATGACACGGCTTTCAATATTCATTTCTTAAACTTTTGTCACTTATCAGAAGCACATACCTATCATCACTCGAATCTCAACCATTGGGTACTCCATATCCCTAGCCACTCTGGTTCTGGCGATATCGATATTGGTATTCTTCAAGTAAGTATGAAAAATGTTTTTGGTAGTATACCACTCATAATTTAAGATTAAGTTATCTTAAAATACGTATATGATTATTAGAGCATTCATACAAATTGCAAGCCATAATGTATGACAATAGTTTCCTTTACTTTTATTGTACCGAATTCTTCATTTACGATTTAATTATCGCCATCCAGTAATAACTACATACAGTAGTCCTTCTAGACATGAAAAAAATAAAGGTGGGGGAAACATCAGGCTTTATAATATTGACATTATACATTAATTCATAGATACTTCTGCTTATATTAAAAAGACAGAAGGTGGTATAAATAATATACTTGACCACAATCTACAAAAGGAAATTCTATCAATCCGTGTATGAAATATTTTTTTTACCTTATTTGCCTCAAAAGTGGACTTCGAAACAACACCAAGGAAGCGTTTGCCTCTCCACAATTGTTTAGAAAGGAGATACGACATTATAGTATTCAAGAATGTCAAAAAGATTCGAAAAAAAAGGCATTTCTAACCTTCCACAGTCTAAATTTTCCTTAAATGCTTGCCATAATGAAGCGACAAGTTGTAAAGCTCCTAGAAGGAAGGGAAGTTTGTTACACGTGTCATCGATAAAGACAAAGAGGACAAATGCTCTGACAATGGTCATTGCTCTCCAGACCAGTAGAGCTACTGGGCTTCTATTCAATTCTAAACTGCCATTAGTAATCGATCTGTTTTTATGATGCGCCTCTTTGGCGCTGACAATCAGTGAGGAAATAGGTATCCAGATATCGATGACATGGGATCTATTGAAGCAACACAAAGCCAAGCATTACAATGAATTTGGCATTTATTTTTTTCTTCACATAAAAATCCTATCCTAACAATGGATTGTCCTTATTGTGGGTTGTCTGAGAACGGTCATTATTCGGCCTCTGATAATGAAAGGTTTGACAAATAATAGAACTCTGACCAGAGAGGAACATTTACTCCACACGACCATAATCAGCTTGGGATATGACAGCTTCGGTTTATAATTATGTGTCCCTTATAACTGGATTTTCTTTGACAAAATATGTAATGGTCGTGTCAGATTTTCCTGTCATTGAAGAAACTCTAAAAATTCTCATTCACCTCAGGATACCCCCCTGCACTGACCGCGCCAATGATTAACTTGTAAATAATTTAGTGTCATTAGGGGTGACATTTCCCATTGGTTACAAGATAAAACTTTGTCTGTGATGCTGAATTATTAACTAAAACGAAACAGTTAATATTTTAAAGTATGTTAGAAGATAATAATGCTTACACACAAGGCAATGCTTCACCCTAATAAGTCCGCCTTTGGGCTTAAAATAAAATTGAATAAAGCAGGCTTTTAATTTCTTGATATTAAAAAAAATAAGATAAATTTTATTAGTCTTCAAATTAATGCCATGCTATTGTCAACATCAGAAAGATTCCCAACATGCATTGCTCTACAGTGAGCATCATATACTCTAAAGATTTCGATCCATTAGGCTCATTTGAACTATATATATATATATATATATATATATATATATATATATATGCAGAGAGAGAGAAAGAGAGAAAGAGAGAGAGAGAGAGAGAGAGAGAGAGAGAGAGAGAGAGAGAGAGAGAGAGAGAGAAAGAGATCGATAGATAGACCTTCATTCCAAAGCAGTAAAATATTATCTTCTATAATAGCTTTCTGTCTCTACATAACAAACTTTATGCTACTATTTTACCCATACGAAGCCAAAGTATACCAGTTATATAACTCTTATTTATAAAGTCAAGTTGATAACATGCGATGCTGTTTTCTGTGACATGATAAAAAAATTATTCACCATAAACGTGTCGAGTCAACACTGAATTAATATCTGCAGCAAAGAGCGTTAACGAAGTACTTTTTCATGTACTTGTTACAAGCTGTTACAGTCCTTTTCCAATCTTTTGCGTTAGATAATTAGGGTCGCAACAGTTGGTGGTATTACTGGTGCTGTTATGTATCACAATACATTTATCCTCCATACCCTCCAAATATATTAAGATCTATACATTTCGTAAGTGTTGGCCAAAGGAAATGCGAAGAAGAAACACAGTTTTTTTAATTTCATATTTTTTGCCCCGAAGGCATTCAACATTTTGCCACTCTCCGAAATTAGTCTTATATGCAGACGCCTAAGTGATGGAATGAATTAAATATTTATAAAAGGCAATTTATCAAGTAAAACAAATGAAACACGATTCTTATGACATTGCATTTCCTTTTTAATTGTTGTATATCTTTTAACATTGCAGAAAACTCCATTGTCAGAGGAACACGATCCATATCAACCTGTTCATGTCGTTCTGCCTGCGCGCTGTGATATCTGTGACCCGGAACTCAGTGCTGGTGGACGGGCTAGCCCTGCCTTCCGACGTCACCTACCTAGAGGACGGCTCAGTTATCTTTAAACCTGATGGAAAAGTAGGTCATCTTGATTCTGCTCATCGGGTCGTCATTCAGAGTAACCACGGTGGAGCAGACGTAGACACAAAGATTTAGAATTAGAAATTGAAACGCAAAACGAATCATTGTCAAAAGTTCATGAATTTCTTGTTACTTCTATATTAAAAGTGGGAAATTGAAGTGAAATAGAAAATATTTTCTTGTAATTTCTAGCTACAGTTTATGGTAAGTCGTGGTGCATGAACTTGCATATATGAAATCTCTTAGGAAGAAAATGTTAATGTTTACTCAGCATTACAATATTTAAACTTAAATATGAATGCAATATGCAGAAAACATGCAATTTTTACTTTCTTTGGGCAGTAAGAAGAAAGATAGATAAAAGTTAAGTCATTTTAAAATATCAGCTTTAGTGAAGGAGAAAAATCAAGAGTAAATCGCAGCTATAAAGGACCGACATTGTTTTACTTTTTCTCTGTTCTCTCACTCAAATTAGAGGTAAATGGATAGCTAAAAGTCTGTGACAGACCAGCGTCCTATCTGTCATATCATGTAACCGCTCAAATTTGCTGAAAACAAAATAAGCTTCGCCTGTAACTGAATGTTTTTAATTATATTGTGTAATCAAAACAATCACAGCGTTCGGTTGTTCAAACGATTAAACAAAATCAAAATCTTAATATTTTTTTCTTACAGTAAAGCATAAGATAAGTTTTAAAAACTGCTCATTCCCAGAAAACGATGTATCGAATATTTCCCCTCCTTTCTGTGCTCCACAGCACTGGGAGTGCAAGCTCTTGAATACTCTGTGGCTCTACGCGCTGATTGCCAACTACTTTTGGATCTTTGTGGAGGGTCTTTACCTTCACACTCTTATCTTCTTCGCTGTGTTTTCGCAGACAAAGCATTTCTTCAAGATTTACATCATTGTAGGATGGGGTAAGGCGAAACCTTTAAAGAACAAAAAAAACAACCAACAACCCTGATCTTAACGTGTAGCATTGTATAATAACGGCGATGTGGAGAATATTATAAACTACTACAACTATTACTCAGTGGCATTACTGGTCGGAAAAAATCATTTTATAAGAAATACAATAATGGCAATAATTTAGTTTTCACCCAATCTTGTTGTAAGAAGAAACTTGAAATTTCCTTTATCTTTTTAGACTTTTCTCAGGGATCATTAAGGGAGAGATAAAATTAAATGTGCTTAGAGAGTTTATATTTATCCTCAAGGCAAGAGAGGGGAAGTGACAATATTAATCTCTGTTTAGCCTGATTATAAATAAATTTTCAACACACATGATATGAAATTTCTTGCAGCTTTCTCATATAGCCCTCGTTTCGATATCTCAACAATAATTTCTTACTCCTACATGTTGTAATGGAACCTTGCAGTGCTGCCTTTAATCTTCATCCTTACTTGGCTCCTTGTGAGAATTGTTCATTACAATGAGCTGTAAGTAGGCCTAATATTTTTGTAAAGCGTATTTAATATAATATATATATATTTATATATATAATATATGATATATATATACAATTATGTATATAGATTTGTTTCTTTTGACTAAGAAATGAGCTGTAAGTAGGCCTAATATTTTTGTAAAGCGTATTTGATATGTGTATATATATATAATTATGTATATAGATTTTTTTTTCTTTTGACTAAGAAATAAACTATTTACCGTGCATTTAAACAATTCGGCATTTAAACTTCAAATGTTTTCTTGAAACTTAATTGACAGATAACAATTTTATATAAAAACAAATTTTACATTATATTTCTCCTTCAGCAGTATGAGGTATATGTCATCTTTATCCTTTGCCTAAGAGGCAGAACACAGCCCTCATCAAATATAGTTATCTTCTTTAATTAAAGCTTATTTAACTCCGATATAGGAAAACTTAATTTCCAAGGACAGTTGATGAAAGCATGCCACCCTGTAATACAGCCCAGGAAACAAACTGGTTGCTGGAAGCTTTATATCGATCGTCCATTAAGACTTTGCACACAACCTTTAATTTAAAGCAAACAAAAATAAACTACAGCAGTTAAAAAAAACAAACAATAAAGCTACATGATCGACAATTGTTATAACATTCAGTCAAACACTGTTAAATCATAGAGATTAAAGTTCATTCCGGTTAAGCCATGAACTTGAATTTAAACATTTTTTTTAACAGTGTGTTTTAATATTGTTCGTACTTCGTTTCTAAAATTTTCAGGTGTTGGAATATCCACTCAAAAGGTTTCTATTGGATTATTGAAGGCCCCATCATACTCGCAATATGTGTGAGGACAGAAGTTTTTTTTTTATCTTTTTTATATAGATGACTTTTGTTTCATCTTGTTTTACTGAATAGCAAAGTAGCTATAGTTTTTACAAGTATAAACAACTTTTAGGAAAATCATCAATTTTGTTAAGATTTGCGTTTTTATTCTCGCCAACTTCATCTGTTTGAATTTCATAATTGGGAACAACGTGCAATTTTGTGCGAATGATGAATTTTTGTTTGCGTGTGTATTTTTTTGTACTTCCAACTCAATTTCCCATAACAATCTGTTTTCTTTTATTACAAACTGCTTGATAAGAGCCAATAGATCTGACAGTACTTTTACTTTTTCCCAATTTTTAGATTTCTTCTTCTCCTAGCTTCTCTTCACATAATTCCGAAACTTCACTCCATGCACTATTTCAGCAGAAGCTAGAACAAAGACTATAATACCTTGTCTTTTTACTTATCTTTAGTCTACTTAAAACTCAGCTTTGTTTTTGTATAGGATTCTTAAGTAGACAAAGGAAGCATAAGTCAATTTAGGAATATTTTCTGTCTGACTCCTTTTCTTCCTGTTTATCTATCTGTCTTCTGTCTATATATCGATAAAGCCTTCTTTTTTCGTTTTACTTTTTTTTAAATTCCACCTTCCCTAACTGCATGAATTTTCACCTTTCCTTTCTCTTTTTTGACAGTTTCTCTCTCCTCTTTTAATTATTAAGGCTACGTGCAATTTTACAACCTATCTTTCTTTTAATCTCTCTCTCTCCTTTTCCTCCTCCTCCTTTTACTATTTATCTCTATTACTTTTAATACGTGTTTGTGTCCAGTTTTCGCCCTTAAACCTATATTAATTTTCTTTCATTGTTTCTTATCTTATTTACTTTTAACTTTTGTTTCCTTCACTACTCTAATCTAGAATCAACATTGTGATGGTATAATGTTAACTTTTTTCCAGATTAACTTTTTCTTCTTCTTGAACATCGTTCGCGTTCTGTTTACCAAAATCAGAGACTGCAACACACGAGATCCCAAAAGATATAAGTAAGATTGTCTTGGATTGTATCCTTCATTGCTCGGAATTTGTGGTGATGTGGCTGTTACCTTTTCTGGCGACTGCCAGTAACTACCTTAACTACCTTGCATATAATTTTATATTCCTTAACTCAAAAGGGAATTCGATGAAGGAATACCAAAGAAGGATCGTTAGATTCATAAAGGAAAAAAGATACTTGTCTGTTAAACGATGAAATTTAGTTAATTGAGTATTTTTTGTATTGTGACCCATGCAAGCTCGTGGTTGTAGGATTTTTTTTAAAATTTACCTAATTATGATACTAGGTATCAGGTAATTGCTGTGGTTGCAGAGCTCCAATTGGCATTTCACCAAGTAATTGCCTTTGCAGATGCCATTTTGTTGTTGAATGTAATCGCTCTGGCGTTAGAAGAATTCATCTCCCTATTAACATGCAGATTCAGAGAAAACAACGCGCTGAATGATAGTGAGTGTTAAAATAAAAAAGAACGTAATATATTAAACTACAATCAATTGAGACAGTGTGATTAAGTAGGTTTGAGGTATTTACCAAAATTATTAATGAATTTCAGATAAATCTTGCCACTGGACCACTTATTCAGCGCATAATTATATAGTAATGTTGTTTTCTTAGATGGCTTGAAATTATGGCATGATTGCATTCTCTTATACATAAACTATACGACAAGATAATACATAGTTGGTGCAGTGACAATGCAAAAAGAACCTGATTAGTTTCCTACTGTTTAAAAAAACCCATTGCTTAGAGAATCATATTTTGTTTCTGTGTTTCCAGGAAACTAGCAAAGTCCACGCTAGTTCTCATCCCAATGTTCGGGGTTTACTACATCGTCTTTATCATACTCAGTCAGATAGACGACCCTCATGTCTCATTGGTTCACATTTACATGGAGCTTCCCATTAACTCATTTCAGGTTTGGATCATACAAAATTTTGGTTCGAAAATGGACATGCTTGATTATTTGTATCATAACATGATATTGTTTTATAAGTATTTTTCCAGCTTTTTCAAATTCCTTTATCTTTCATTTTCCCTCGCTTTCGATACTTTTTCAAACCTGTGAGAGATAAAGTGAAGAGGGTAATAATTGAAATGTACGACTGCCTTTCCAGCTGTCTATCATTCTCTCTCTCTCTCTCTCTCTCTCTCTCTCTCTCTCTCTCTCTCTCTCTCTCTCTCTCTCTCTCTCTCTCTGTTTGTCTCTATCTATCTCTATCTATCTATCTATCTATCTATTATATATATATATATATATATGCAAACTCTGAATAATGACATCTGACTGGAACGATTTTTTTTTAACTTAATGATGTCCTTTTTGACAACCTTCTGATAGTGCAGATTTAAAGTTCATCCTAAGTTATGTCTGTTATTTTTTTTCTTTTCTCTATCTATTCATTAATAGGACCATCTATATATTGACAATTTACTTTTTAATTAGCTTCCCAACGTTTTACTCCTTTAAGAATCTGTATGTATTTTTTCCAGCAATTCTAACTTCTTATCTTTGCATCTCTTTCCAAATATTTACCTCTTCGACAACCTGACTAGGCAGCTGTATATTAATATCACTCCTCTATCAGTTCTACATTCCACTGTGGTTGTGTTTTTGTTTTTTTTTATTTCAGGGAGCTGTGGTTGCAATGCTGTTCTGCTTCTTTAATGGAGAGGTAAAATCAAACGGAAAAATGCTAAAACCTACAAGTCAAAGATTAACGCAGTGCTAAGTAAAACACATTTTAAGACGATGAGGCTCCTATTAAGATATTAAGTTTTTGTCAGTACTTTCTTCTTAAAGCAACAATATCGCTCACAGTAACTTAATACAAAGTCTATTATTTATATATTTTTAAACGACTTGGAATCTGTTTTACTTTTCTTTTTCACAAATTAACATAGCTCACCTGCGTCACATTTTACTAAACCTAATCTCCCAGGTGCAGGCAGAGATCTTGAAAAAATGGGATCGACACCGTCTGCGTAATCTGAGTCTGACCTCTGGACGTTCCTCTCGGGCATTGTCCACTGGATCCTTCTACATCGGGCGGGACAGGACGAGCGTCTGCTTGGGCGCTATATCCTCCCACGTGACCTCACCCGGGGACAGTGAAGGCAACAGCTTAACAGGCAAAGTGTATGCTGACCCAAACAGCCTCGAGGACGGGACGAATGGGGTCAGATCAGCACCGATGATAGAGAACCATCAGCCTCTCCCTCGTGCACCCGGCGCACCTAAGGTGTCCCTTAGAAGCCATGATTCAAACTTAAACTGGAACCTTCCCTCCTCCCAAACTTCACATCACACTGAGAGTATGGGGATAGTATCACATGGCCAAGAGGGAGCTGGAGACAGAAGTCTGTATAAGTGTGGACACGGTTCACAAAATCACAATGGAGATATTCCGGAGGAAGAGATGGTTTTAATGCCTGTAAAAAATAACACAAATTCGGACTCGTTTTCAAAGCCGAAAAGAGATTGTTTATCTCTGGTGAAAGGAGAAACTATAAAAGAGGACGAAAATGGTCAATACCGAAACATTTCGAAGCAAAGCAAGCGAAATAATCAAGAAAATGTTTCAAAACCACAACATTTATCAAATATTAATCAGTTACCTACCTTAGATGATATAGATATAATAGACGAATCTCAACCCATACTGAATTAAACACTGGCTAAATCAGTAAAGGCTACCAGTCACGCCATCTTTTCGAAAAAAAAAGATAATTCAAATTTAGATTTTACATAACTTGTGGCTTTTTGTCTATCATCAGCCGTGACAACTATAAATATTAACTTCTCACATCATTATGAAATCGTCATTGAACGAAACTCAAAAGGTGTCAGAGCCAAAATGTTTCTGATTTAACAAAAATTCAAGTCGAAGGGGGATTAAATGTTTGAGACCAGTTAATCAGATCACTTTTACGATGATATGGCATTTGTCAAGAACATTTTGGTACAAGTAGTTTTAGGAAGGTCTTTATTTACTTTGATTGAAATCTGTCTTACTACTTGGTTTTAAGAAATATAATACTCAACCTGCACTTACTTTTTCTAAGCCGGTGAACTTTTTCAAGGACTATTCAAAAGCGTCTCCGTTTGGTTTTAGTGATAATCTCAAATATCGCTTTCTCTCTCTCTCTCTCTCTCTCTCTCTCTCTCTCTCTCTCTCTCTCTCTCTCTCTCTCTCTCTCTCTCTCTCTCTTTCAAAGTTTTGTTTTTAAGTCACAGATAGGCTGTACAGACATTTATGAATAAATCAATCGAGAAAGAAAATGTCTGAAACTAGTTATGGATTTGTTTTAAACTCCAGATGTTACTTACCATGATAAAGATACTGTGATTTTTACCAATTGTTATTTCAATTAATGACTATTTAGCAGATGTTTTAACTTCCGCTAATTAATCTCTATCATAAATTTATTTTAAAAACTTTTAAACCAAAGCATATGTTCACGTTTTCCTCATCCTTCCCCAATTCTTTTTTTTATAAAACTGAAATTGCCAGTATCGTGAGCATGTGTCTTGATTTAGAAATATTTACTATTGCAAACATGATTCTATCTACAGCAAAGGTAGATTAAAAATTGATTATAAAGCCTAATATAATTATTTCCACGCAATGTGTCCGCAAGAACTCAAACACAATCATAATTGTAGTTACATAAAGACAGAAAGACGATAAATTCTTTCTCTCAAACGGTTTCTTTCTTCTTTCTCCCTGCTCCTGTCTGCTTCATTGTATGTTTGTCCGTCTCTGTTTCTGCCTCTGTATCTGTCTGTGTTTCCCTGGGTGTCTATCTGTTTGTCTCAATCTTTTTCTCATGTTTTACCCCGCACCAGAACATTCTTTCCAATGAAAGAATTTTGTTTTTCGTATTCATTCAAAATAAAAAAAAAAGTAAAAATCAATAGTTTTGTAAAACGCAGGTAAAATAATGGGGGCATCACTACATCCCAAATCGATATTAGGCCTGTTGTGATTTGAATAGCTTTATGAAACAATTTGTATTATTTACGATAAGATAAAAAAACAGATGCAAGGCTACTGAATAATGGTATAGTTAAAAAAGGAACGATCACAGTGTTGACTTATGAAGTATAAAAGTTAAAAATTTTCAAACAACTACTGTTAATGGTTAGATTTTTAAAACCTTTTAAACAGGAAAAATTTATGAAAGCTTTAGTGATTTAAAAAAAAAATTTAAACAAATAAATCGGACTTACTGATCTTTTACTATTTTATATTATTAACACAAGCAATTTATTTTTAAAAAAGGGTTCAAGATACACTCAGTCTTTAGTTCAACATTTTTATTTCCTTTACAAATTTCCATAGCTTAAAATCCGTGATGCCCTTTCTTTTCATCTGATTTCAATTTTCTTTTTAAAAATGGAAGATACTTTCAGATTTCGCAGCGCTTCTGAGCAAATATGGATTTGTCTTCTTTATCCATTATAACTGATAAATGAAATGTTTTACCACTGAAGATGTATGACTAACTCAATAAAATAGACTAGGTAGATGTTAGCTTAAAGTTTACTTTGGGGGAAAATTAAAGAAAAAAAGAACGTACAAGCACATTTAGATTATAACATATTATTTCTTTGTACATTTTCCCCCTCATTAAGAAAAAGCCATAGCTAAATGTTTTATTGAGTTCTGTCCTGTGGCTTAACACGGAGATGCTTTGAATTTCAGTTGTTTTATTCATAATATAAGTTTTGTTTATTATTATTATCTTATTTTCCGTCCATTATTTCTACATGGCATTGATTTTTTTTACAACAAGAATGATTTCTTTAAGCAATTACTATAATCTTAAATTTTCATTCATATTTTGTTATGACAATTTGTTTTTTACGTCAATTAAATGCGCCGGTTGGCAACTGTTGCCCTTATAAACTTGCCGATGAGACTACGAGTTTGAAACACAGATGTTTTATTTTAATGGTTTAAAAATTGAAAGAGTAAGTGCACCCATATTATGATATTGTACTTAGACTCACAGCAGTGGAAAACACTCAGTGAGCTGAATTAAACAGATGAACGTTTATTCTGTTCCCTATATCTACTATATCTAAGAAATATTCTATATGGCTTTCAAAGTAAATTGAGTGGACACGTTCAGGAGAACGAAGAGTTTGCGATTTTGAGCAACACATTTCAATTGTGTATATTGAAATGCTACAGCATGCATTATGTAGAAATATGAAAAAAAAATATTATATTTGTGTATTGCTGTGTTTTATATAATTATATGTAATCTCTTAATTGGTAAATAAAGATGTTTGACGCCTGAATTATATTGTAAAAACGCTTTGCTTTTCTGTTTTTTTTTTGTTTTTTTTTGTTGAAGTTTAATTCTTTTTATTTTTTTTTTAAATTTCTGAACACCTTTAGACCTACACTAAGTTGAGATGAAACGCAGTCGAAAAGGTTTTCCTTGAGGCTAATGGGTCATCTTGAGTCCATCCGCCATGAGCGCATTCCTTTTTATAAGTTATTTTTTTTTAACTACCACGTAAAAGAGATTGAGGTAAATTCGTCGGTTCCTCTCTTACTCATTTTCTTTTACATGCTTGTGGCTAATGTATAAACAAAAATGGAGGCATAAATTAACTTAAATGGAGACTCTTAAAGAATGTTCATAGGGTGTTTTCTTTCGTTTAAACTGCCAATTGATCAAGGAAAAACCAGAAAAGAAGCCACGTTTTATTCTATATGTAGCTTCTTTCAGAAAGGTGAAGTGAAGTTGTTTTTTTTTATAGAATTCTAGCGAAAAACCAAGGTGCAAGGAACAACACTGACAATTTACATCATATACTATTGCTTAAAGATAAAAACTAAAACTATGAAAATATTTTTCGTCTGCTATCAAGAAATAACATTTTTTTGATCGAGAGGGGCATTCCTTAAAACATGTACAGCTGTTTTATTATTATTTTTAGCCTTAGTCTTATCTAAGTAGAACATAAAAATAAAATTTCCAGCAATGTGGTAAAATCTATTATAAAGTAACTAGTGTATCATTTTAGTTGTAAGCTTCACTGTAGAACAACTGTGTTGACGCAGAATACTATTAAAACCTAGGAAGAATTAACATTTTTATACAGGATTTATATTTGACTATCTACAATTTACATCGCAAAACATTCTCTACAGGGACAGAAAGGGACAGAGATTATATTTCCTCATAAAGGCCTTGGTTGATTAGAGTTCAACTTCAGCACAATTAATCTGATCCGCTGTTGGGTGTAAGGGTAAATCAGGAAAAGGAGACGTAAAATTTTGGACGTGTGTCATGACTAAGAACCTCTTAGTAATAGGGTTTATGACAAACATTACTTTGAGAATCAAGTGCAGGCATTTGGTTAAAAAAAAAAAAAGAGGAAGAAGTTGGCGGCCAGTTATTGTGGCCGAAGAACGTGTGGGTTAGCTGGCCGAAGAGCAATCAACGCCATGCACTACCACAGCCGAGCTGAGCGATGTTTGACAAGACCTGTAAATGGCCCCAGTGTATGCTCTCCCTGGCCGTGTGTGGCCCTCCCTGGTACTCGACACGCGCACCAAGTGGTCCGTTCTCACGCCTCCTCCCCGCGGGGAACTACAGCTCGGCCCTGTCTTGCAATGCTAAGTGGAGGCTGGAAGGTGCAAAGAGATGGGGGGAGGGATTTGGGCAGAGTAGACGATAGAATGGAGCACAGTATTTCTACTTTTATTTTTTTTTCTCTTATGATAACAGTATTGGCGCTTTAAATTGCGATCTTTTCGTTTCAGATTTGACCAAGAAATGAATTTTTACGCCACTAAATGATTGAGGATTAACCATGCAGTTTAATGCGGGCCTATGCATTTATTGACATTACCTAACCTCAATTTATTGCATAATAGACTATAATTCAACAAGTCTCACATTTGTAATGATGCGCGAGGGTTGAGGTATGAGTAACATGTGAAAGCTACGTGTGTTCCACCGATGAGAAATCTTGTCTGACCTCTAGATTGGCTCCATTTGTAGAGAATTCTTAAATCTCTACTGAGGGCTAGCGGAGACTCTGACTAATTACAGCCCTTGGCGTTTCGTATTTTCGTGGTATGTTCATTGCTGAGTCCTCTTCTGGAAAAAAATTATGATATATCAGTTCTTTTTCAAGTTCATCATTATCATTTACCCCATCAATAATAAAATGAAAAAGTTTCCCAATATTTATCTAACCACTCATCTCATTAACACAAAAGAGAAATTTAATTGGTTCAAGTCAACAGTCATAAGATATAATAATATAACAAGGAATCACTTTATTTCATTTTCAATTCTTAAGATGTTGGATGTAATATAGGTTAAATATCAAACAATTAAATTTAAGAGCCCATGTTGTGACAAAAATAGAACAACAAAAATTATGCGTTGTAGCGTAGGCTTCAGGAAGCGTTGTGAAGCGGGCAGTGTATCTTTCTTTCATTTCTTTCTTTTCGGTTTAGGCCTATCGTTTTATGTTTTAGTACTTTACACAAACCTATGCCATAAATATAACTTGGTCTTTTGAGCTGTGTGCAGAGCTCAAAAGCAGTAAGAATTCCGCTATTTCTTGACTTTTTTCCGAGATTATATTATTTTCCGATCATTTCCAACGTTTTATGTAACCTTTTTTGCCCCTATTCAACTTTCTAAATGAGGAACATTGGTTTTAGCTTGAATGCCGTTGAGCGATTTACAGTCATACAGTATCGCTTTATATGCGAGCGACAAGATGCAGCAGCGCTGAACCGAAGCTTACGTTTTGATTTTAAAAAAAAATGGAAGAGAAATACTATTTTTCTGTTCATCGCATTAATAGAGATCTAATGGGCCAAACGGAGAGCACTGATTCTCTCCTCAGTGGCAATCCATATTGATTTGCTAATTGGTTGGTTGTATAATAGAATCACACATCGTTTGAAACAGCAGCGTTGAATACGATAAATTTACACAGATAATATTTTGTTAGGTGTTTGAGATCAGCTCTCAAATCCATTTCGAGTATTTTTGATATGCAGATACTGTATAATTATTATAAACTGATACAAAACTATAACATTACTCAAAATAAGTCAGTGATAATTGTTTAAAACAATATGATTTACACGTTACTATCACTCATATCTTATTTGCGAAGGAAATATGTAATGAAAAACATTTATGTTGTGAGAGTACTTTAAAGCAAAACCTTTAAAATAACGCAAAACTTGATAACAAGGACTTTTTTTTAATTTATTGCAACTTTTTGGTTCCGTAAAGATGAGTACTATTTTCATCCTATTTCTGTATAACCTGTGCCAATAGCAGGACTTAGTATAGAATCGTTGATAGAAATAAGTGAATAAAACAAGGCCTGAAAATAGTATACCCATTGCTGCGGTGTGTGTGTGTCTCTCTCATCAATATTTAGTTTCAATTATTATTGGAGATTTTACCTGCTTTTTTATTTATCACGTTTTATTGGATTAATGTCAAATAATTTTATATAAAAATTTTAAAAAAAAATCTAATGTAAATTTTGTTTCATTTAAAAAAAACACCCGAAGCTTTATGTATTCTTGAATGAACTTTTTTGTGCAAAATTTATTCTTAATTCTCCGTTCACAGCTGGTTGTGCTCTTATATTATTCCGTAAAAACACATATGTGTAAAAGCCATAAAGCAACAGAGATGTTTTGCATAGCATAGAAGCAACCGTAACGTAACGATCAAGTTATATTAAATTTACTCCATAAGTGCCGGTTTCGTTCGCTCGTCAAAGCACATAATAACTTTATTATAGTGGCCTCAAGGAACTTATATAAAGATTGCATTTTATACTAAAGCAATCGCACATTTATTTCTAACAGTCTGTCTTTATGGGAAAACATGTTAATGTAAAAAGGCAAATGCATAGGATCGGTCGCATATTCTATTATTTCATAAGACGGCTTATTAAAAAAAAAAAAAAAAACTAAAAATTTGTTGTTTTTTTTTTCAAATCAAAAGTTTCTTTTTGTCTCTTTGAAATCGAGATGTAAAAAAAATCATTTAGCTAATTTTTTAAAGTCAGAATCTTATGTTCAAATTGCTTATAAAATTCATTATCATATAATATTATAGACTTAAATAAATTTTCAACTATGAATACCCTTAAAGCAGTGCACTTTTAGGCACATTCTGCGGGAACTTACAAGTTTCTAATCAGTTTTTAAAAAGATCTTAAAACAGGTTAATTTTGAAAAATTCAGAATTAGCCGATTTCTTTTTTCTAGATAATTATTTACAGTTTTACACAATTTCAATATTTAAAGATAAATACGTGTTTGTTTCTAAATCTTATTTCAAATTTAGGCTAGTTGATATTTACCCTTGAACAGGTCTAATTTTTCTTCTAAAACCTATATAACATCCAAAGTCTTCAGTTATGAAGGTTGGAAAATTTAGCATACGCAGATTATTGGATAATATTATTAATTTACACTTCTTCGTTACCTGATTTCGAAGAAACGGCTTGAAATTAAAGGAAAGTAAACTATATGGGCGTGATTCTAGCGTGTATCACGAAGATGTAAGCTAACATTAACTAGTCAATGATTTGTAAGATAAAATAAAAACTTTATGCAGCATAAAAAAAAAACAATCCAAGAACTAACTGCTTCAGTTGGACTGGAAGTGCAGGGTCAGTTTTTGGCAAAAGAAGTCGCAAAAAAAAAAAATTGGGCTGAACGTCTGCATTACGTTCAGAAAAACGAAATTCACAAATTTGTCAAACAATATAGAATTGCAAAAACTAATAATAATAATAATAATAATAATAATAATAATAATAATAATAATAATAATAATAATAATAATAATAATAATAATAATAATAATAATAATAATAATGATAATAATAATAATATAATAATAATAAAAACAATAATAATAATAATAATAATGATAATAATAATAATAATAATAATAATAATAATAATAATAAAAATAATAATATAATAATAATAATAATAATAATAATAATAATAATAATAATAATAATAATAATAATAATAATAATAATAATAATAATAATAATAATAATAATAATAATAATGATAATCGCCGTAAAGCGTTACTTTTCAGATCTTTCACCTATAAAGTACCTTATATTTTAAACAGTTAAATTTCGCATCAATAATTCCCGTTTCAGTAGAAACATATGATAATAGTAGACAAAAAAACATTGTCGTTAATTATTACTTCAATGCCGTATTTAGATCTCTCTCTTTCTCTAGGCAGGCTGGTCTCGCTCACGCTGGTGCTCTCTCTTAGAATACGACCTCCAAGTTACGGTTGAAACCAGAGAATCCTCTAAAGATAAATCAACAGCTCCGCCCACGGCTGGAGAATTATTTTACAATGTCTCTGACAATCGATCCGGCAAATGATGTGTTTGCCAGAGTATTAAACGCGATGATTGCAACACATACTTTGCACTGTGTGGACTGTGAGATTTCTGCCAGGTGTATTCAAACGATGAGAAATTAGCGATAATTACAGGTGCTATGTTGCCGTAGATTGTGTTAGATTAGCACAGTGGCTGAGCCCTTAATCAAACATTTATTTTGGGTTTTTAATGAGTATATTAAACACTTAAGGATGTTTTTTTTTTATATTTTTTTTTTTACCTTCAAAAATAAGTCATCAATTTTGTGCTTCAATTTTCAAAATCCCCACCCAAAAAGAAATTGGCAGAGGTTGAATTTGCTTGTTTTCCCTAGCTAATAAAGGTTAAACAATTTTGAAGGTAAACATAATTTGCTGACTGTATAAAGCAAACAATCAAAAACTTGTTTGATTGTTCTCAAATCATACCTCACGGGTTTTAAAAGAGTTTCATAGTCATCTTACAAAAGAAGAATATGAAGAGAACCTAGAAGTCATTTCAAATTATCATGCGCTACAGAAAAATATCTTTAAGTTTTTGCGTGGCTATTACTTTTTACCAGGATTTATATTTCCCCATAAATGCTGTGTCCTCACTGTAGCTGAATTTGTTTTGTTCGAATATCTTATTTCTCAGGGTATAGATTTCCCTTTTCTTAATTAATACTTTCAATCTTGATGATATCTCAGTATAAACATATTTCACTATTTCACCTAATTTATTCTGAGTTTGCTTCCTGTATAAATCACAAACCAACGACATGTTTTTTTGCATAATTAATATCTGTCCTAAGTTTTGTCAAGCTAATTAGATATTCTTTTTTTTCTGTTCTTGTGAGGGTGCCACTTTATCACGGTGTCCATCGTTACTGTCAGATTTATCTATCTCATCCTTTTTCTCATCTTTCGTGCCTTATCTTTACCTGCTACAATTATCTCTTATTATGTTGCAGTCGTCATTTCTTAAATAAACTCACATCTCATCAATCCTAACCGTTCATTGTTATCGTCTCATATCATGTTCATATGAGTTGTAAAAGCTGACTCACCCTTTGGAAATCGAACATACCTTTTCGATTCTTATGAGTAAAGTAAAAATAATTCCAAACAAAAATATAAAGAAGGAATAGAAATTAACCAGTTGGAAATTGACCCTTGATAAACAGGAGAATGAGAAAGCTTGAAATTTATGCATATAACTAATTATCATGAAATAGAATACAATTCTGCAAGAGCAAATTTTGTAACGGAATAATCTGAATGAACAGATAAGCGCGAACTTAATGAGTATTTCACTCTATGTGAATCTAGAATACGATTCCGCTAGGAGGTGATGTCATACGCGGATTCGATAGAAACAATAAGTAGAAGTAATAAGGTAATATCTGCTTTGTAATTTTATCAAAATGTGCTTTTCCCATAGGTGATATTTTGTCCTTTGCGCACCTCTGACCATAATTTATTTTGACTGTTGAGCTATTTAGGTTCCCCAGAGCATATTCTACGTCTGATATACTAGCGCAAATCAAAATCTGAGTCCTTTTCTTGTCTATGGTTAAAGTGAATTTGAATGAATCTAGTAAAGGGGCGATACCCGTGCTATGCATGTTAATCTGCTTCCTAAATGTGATTTCCAAAGTCCTCAATATTCATATGAGAGCGCAAATAAACTAATTAATTTCATTTGACGATAAGAAGTTTTAATCCAAGAATGACCTGTTATCAATTGTTTCTGCAACCAGTTCCAAAATTCAGACTTCTACTCTTAGGTCTCACTTTTCTGAGCGGAACCCGAAACGGGAAATGACATCAAGGTTCAGTGGTCAGGGAGCGTTAGAGCGTGTATAAGTTGACGAGTTGACAGCTTGGGGTGAGCACCAAACACGCTCTGACAGCACAGTGAGAATTTACTGGGACAGGCTGTCAAGAGGGCGTCTAAACTGGCCTGCTTCATACGACAATATATCGTTGTTTTATGGTAACCTTGTGCCATGTTTAATGATTTGATTTTGAAAATTTTATTGCTCTTGAGAAGAAAGAATTGCGCAATACCTGCATTTTACGAAAAATATGAAAATGATAGGTACTGAAATTTCTGTAGTAGAAATAGTAGTAGTAGCAGTAGTAGTAGTAGTAGTAGTAGTAGTAGTAGTAGTAGTAGTAGTAGTAGTAGTAGTAGTAGTAGTAGTAGTAGTAGTAGTAGTAGTAGTAGTAGTAGTAGTAGTAGTAGTAGTAGTAGTAGTAGTAGTAGTAGTAGTAGTAGTAGTAGTAGTAGTAGTAGTAGTAGTAGTAGTAGTAGTAGTAGTAGTAGTAGTAGTAGTAGTAGTAGTAGTAGTAGTAGTAGTAGTAGTAGTAGTAGTAGTAGTAGTAGTAGTAGTAGTAGTAGTAGTAGTAGTAGTCGTAGTAGAAATATGAAAGTGATAGGTACTGAAATTTCTGTAGTAGTAGTAGTAGTAGTAGTAGTAGTAGTAGTAGTAGTAGTAGTAGTAGTAGTAGTAGTAGTAGTAGTAGTAGTAGTAGTAGTAGTAGTAGTAGTAGTAGTAGTAGCAGTAGTAGTAGTGGTGGTGGTGCTGGTGGTGGTTGCAGTGGTAATAGCAGCAGCAGCAATTTTAAAATAGAATAGGCAGCAATTGTTGAGAGTAAAACACACTTGGTTTACGTATGATTTCGAACTAAATCTATGAAGGAATAAATGAATAAAAAAAACAAACAAAATTAGGTTTATATCATCTTTTTGTGATCTAAATTTAGGACTCTTAAACTTTTACCTAATAAAGAGACATAAGGATAAAAACACGATAATGAGAGATGATAAGATTTATATATTTAGCTTTTCATTAACATAAATTCTTTCGATGACATCGCATTGCGTATCCCATTTTTTACGATTGCCGTATTGTAAAAGTTTTCTTTTTGTTGCAAGAAAAGTCTTGGTTCCAACCTTAGTGAATCAGTCCATTTTTTGTTCTTGTACAAGCATTTCAAGATAGTTATATTTTTCGCTGTTTTTTTTTTTTTTCGGGGAAAAAAACAAATGGAATCTATGCACCAAATCTTTGACTTATATCTAGAAAGGCAAGGATAGAGCAAGAAATAGAGAAAGAGATAGAAAGGAGAGCCCAATAAGTAGAGGAAAAGAGAAAAGGGGGGGGGGGGGGTTGAGAGTGAGAGAGAGAGAGAGAGAGCAAGAAATAGAGAAAGAGATAGAAAGGAGAGCCCAATAAGTAGAGGAAAAGAGAAAAAGGGGGGGGGGGGGTTGAGAGTGAGAGAGAGAGAGAGAGCAAGAAATAGAGAAAGAAGAGAGTAATAGCCAGACAAGAAAGGCAGAGAGAGATGCACCACTTCTATACATTACATGTTTTGTGAATCTGCATGAATTTTACATCTTTGTTTTCTATATAATAATTGCAAAGGACTCCTTTTTATCGAGATAAAAAGAAAATGGTAAATGAAGAGAGATAGAAAAAGAGGCAAACTGTAGAAAAAAGAAAGATGGAGAGGCAGACAGTTTGAAAAAAGATAGGCAAAATATAAAAAAAGGAACAGATATAGAGGTTTAAAGGAAGAAAGGAGAAACGGACAAATTGAAATAAAATGAAAGACAGATAAATAAGTCTGTAACAGGAAACAGACTAACAAATTGATGCCTAGGACAACTTAAGGAAGAACAAAATATGATTCTTAAGCTTGTCATTAAAAAGGCACTTACTAATAAACCAATTCATTTTACATTTAAAGACTTCCATAAGTGTAATGGAATGCAAATTGATATCTTTACTGCCGCAAATTTTAAATTATGAATAAAGAGATACAGGTAATTGAAGAATAACGTTCAAGTCCTTCACAAAATATCATAAATGTTAGCCGAAGTGCAAAGAAAATCGGGTCAAATTTATCCAAAATAATCATTGACTCATTGCTTCGATGACTCTGGAGCCTCGAAAAAATATGGGAGAGAATTTGGCTGCCCGCGGCTGATAAATCATTGTTTACACTACTGGTTGCACAAGGGTTTCGAGTGAGCCTCAAGTGATCTGTTATATTGACGTCGTTAGAGGAGTTTCCGGAGACACCGAAGATGGGCCAGAATGATGAAGTTGGGGAGGTAGATCTAGGTCTGGGAAGGAAAGGGTTAAGGATTGAAAGAAGGTTGATAAATCCGTGATGGCTTGCGAAGAAGGGAATGGGAGGAGATAGAGATAGCGGAATGCAAGAGATGAAAATATTGATGACTGTGGATGGTGGACGGGGTAAAGGGTGTGACAAAATAGACAGATAAGTAGAAAAATATAGGAAATTTTAGTTAACATAAAGAGATATATAATAGTAGGTATAAAAAAAGCTGTGCGTTTGCCTGTACCGACAGATATCATTTAACTTTGGTTTTCCTTCATTTCAATTGTCTGTGGTTTTTACAGTATTTGTTCGTTTTCCTTTAGATATTCATAAACCTTGGAACGATGTAAGTTTTGTTCACAATTATTAGAGCGTGCAACCTGAAAAACTGAATACATCGTTAAGGCTCTTTATCGGTGCGGTCTACTTTTATGTTAATGTCATTCTTTCTTTGTCTGTGATTTGTGTCAATTTGCCTGCCCCCTCCCTCCCTCCCTCTCTCTCTGTCTCTGTCTCTCTGTCTCTCTCTGTCTGTGTCTGTCTTTCTCTCTCTCTCTCTCTTTCTCTCTCTCTCTCTACCCCTGTCTATTAATATGTCTCTACTTCTGTATCTCTGTGTTTATCTTTCTCTACCCTTCTCTTTTTCTTTCCTATTTTTTGTTTTGCTCTTTTTCTCTTTGAATATTACTCTTTGCCTCAAGAATAACTGTTTACTTTTCGCTACATACGTTTTCTGCTTGTTTACTCTTGATGACAAAATAAATCTCGCAGTCGTGACTTAGCTGACCCTCTTCTCGTTTCCAAATTCCTCTACATCACATTTTTTCATGCACTTCTCACCCATACGGTATTTTAAAACATCGGACGATCTTGACGCCCAAAATGAAAGCTCATGTGATGAGTCAAGTAAATTGTAAGTTTTAATACATTTATCACCAGATGGATTCAATCTTTTGGCCAAGGTTGAACGAAATTTAATTTTGTACATCAGAGTAAAAAGTGTACGAATTCTTTCAACCATAATTTACGCAAAGCATTTTGGTGTTTATCCACCGCATGTCTACTCTTACAAGAGTTTCGATGAAAGAAAAGTAGAAAAGTTAGAAAAGTTTTAACTGATCTGTAAAACTACCTAAATGTTTCCATATCTCTATAATTTTATTATATAAACACACGCATAAACAGATATACAATTTTGATATCTCGACGTAAACATCATTTTCCCTGAACACTTTTTTTTTTCTAAAAGTTTGAAAGTTTAAAACAATCCACAGTCAACTTGAAAGATGCAAAAATAACGCCTCCAGATTTAAAAGTGTCTCTCAAAACAAAAAAAATAAAACCTAAACGGATGTCCATTTAAATCTAACTGTGGAAAACTACCTTGATTCTAATCTGAGAACATCCTCCAGTTTCTTTCATTGGAGTCTCCAATACTCAGATAACCACTAGCTGTTCTTCGCGATGGCTGTTTTCTCTACCAAGGAAATATGATTCTAATTAATTTGCGGGAATCTTTTCCTCCAGAAGAGGAAATGAACATGAGCCTTAAGAATCTCGGAGCATGGAGCACTACGCTGTTGTTTCCTGCGTGTCTGAGTTTTACAGTGATGTACATCAAACTTGCTACAATGATAAGTCGTCTAGTTTTCACTTAAAGTCAGTTCAGAAGTGTATTTTCAGATAAATCAGAAACGGTTATTGTCTGTCTCATGTCGTCAGATTTGTCTTTTTTTAAATCCCAATGTAATATTAACGCACGTCATTGTAAGCTTCTTTGAGATTACCTTTGCAATAAGAGGTGATAGTGACACTGTAAGCATGATGTTAAATGCCCAAGTTGTCATATTCTTTGTGAATCGAGTTAAACCAGGAAGAAGTATTAAAAGTAATTGAGACGGTAGTAGTAGTAGTAGTAGTAGTAGTAGTAGTAGTAGTAGTAGTAGTAGTAGTAGTAGTAGTAGTAGTAGTAGTAGTAGTAGTAGTAGTAGTAGTAGTAGTAGTAGTAGTAGTAGTAGTAGTAGTAGTAGTAGTAGTAGTAGTAGTAGTAGTAGTAGTAGTAGTAGTAGTAATAGTAGTAATAGTAGTAGTAGTAGTAGTAGTAGTAGTAGTAGTAGTAGTAGTAGTAGTAGTAGTAGTAGTAGTAGTAGTAGTAGTAGTAGTAGTAGTAGTAGTAGTAGTAGTAGTAGTAGTAGTAGTAGTAGCAGTAGTAGAAGTCGAAAATGTAGCAGGAGCAGAAATACATAATACTTAGTAAAGAAGTATTAATTAAACAAAATAAAAGACTTGCAGCAATTATTCGACATTGTTGAAGAAGAAAACAGAAAGAAAGGATTCAAATTGAATAGCAAAAGGACAAAAGTAATGAGTGTCTACAGATCAATATCTGTATCAACAGGTATAAACTCCTGCAAAGGGATCAACTCAAATATTTGGGTACTTTAATATCAAAGGATAGACGCAACAACACTGAAATTGCATCAATAGCTCAAGCAAATAAGAGATTCCAGAGAATAAAATCAGTACTAACAAATAAACATCTCCATTCATACAGGGAAAAGAGCCCTGGGGTGCTTTATTAAACTCGATCTGATAAATGAATGCGAGGCCTCGACAATTTCAAAACAGTTACAAAAGAAACTGGAGGCATCAGAAATATTAAATGTGTTTCCTACGGAGAATGCTAGGAATCTCATGGACTAAAAAGAAATCAAACGAAACAGTGTTACGAGAAGCTGACACGACAAAATCCTCACAAATAGAATACGTTAAGGCCAAGCAACCCTTTTTGGCTATTTGATGAGAAGAGAGAAACTAGAACATCTTGTGACAACTGGAATGATCGAAGGAAAACGCAGCAGGGGAAAACAACGTGAGAAGATGTTGGATGGACTAACAAAGACTAAAAATAGGAAGAGTGACTGATGCAATGTAAGCGACGAGGGATAGAGATGCGTGGAAGGTCATAATCGCCTACGCCAAAGAGCAGGGCATCTGATTGATTCAGTAGAGAAGAGCATTAGTTTAAATTAGCCTAGCATTAGCAAAATAGTCATAGAATCATAACAGCGTTATGATGATTATAATGTAACGAAGATAACGAGGGCAACAACAATACTTTTGTTGAACAGCGGTATATTATAACTATGATGCTGCTAAGAAGATTAGTGAGCAAGATTATTAAAATAAAAAAATGACCATTAAGGGCAGTTTATTTGTTCACAGATATTTTATTAATCATTGTGTCATTACTTGTGAATACAGAAATATGGACAAATGTTCGCACCTCACCATTTCTTCCACTCATCTCTCTTGCATGAGTTACAACAACAAAAATTTCGTTCCAAAGTTTCCTAAAACTTAAATGCCATTTCTTATTCTCACAAGAAACATGAAAATAAGATAATATGTATACAACAAATAGACCCCTTTTATTTTGAAAAAAAAATCTCATGTTAAATTGTTTAAATAATTTTCATATATTCTTGTAAGCGCCTGTATCCCTCGTCAATAGTAGACATTTATTTCGCAGTATCAATTTTAATTTGTCTTGTCATACAAAGCATTTTACCCTATCAATTAATGGAAGTGAAATAATTATTGTCAGCAACAAGATTAGACCAACACACAGTCACCTTTTATATTCAAACAGTAGAAATTAAATGTGTAGCTTGAAAACATCTTAAATTGTAGTATTTTGCTACTTCTGTTAACTATGATTTTATTTCTACTACATTTACTTGCGAATAAAAAGGCGTATTATCAGTTCTACTATCAATGCTTCATCTCGAGTGATTTTATATCATCTAGTCCTTATGTTATAATTGATTCAGATATTTCTTTCTCTCTCTCTATCACTTTCTGCTCTCTCAATCTCTCCATTTGAAAATCTCTCTCACCCTCTCGCTCTCTCCCATCCTATACATGGCTCCATTATTTTTCTCAAATTCTTCCCTTTTCTTTATTTTTCCAGCTTCTACTCTTTTTATTTTCTTATCTCTCTCTCTTCCTCTCTCTCTCCCTTCTTCTCTTTCTTTCTGCCTTTTAATATCTTTTTTCTTATCCCTTTCACTCTTATTTTTTGCTCTTTCTCATACATACAGGATTCTTCCTTGATAATTCTTTGAAAAGAATTGTTTTTAACTTTTTAACTCAAAACAAACAAGCTTCATACACAGGTCAAGGAAAAAACTACACACTGGTAATTTCTTACCCAATTAAAAAAATATTCATGTAATTTGTGTTGGAAGTGGTTTCTAAATATTAACTTGATATTTTCCTGATTAGTGAAATAATTTAAAATAGGCTATATCCCTGAAATAGACTTCTTGGTTGCTGCCGTTGATTTTGATTTTGCAAGAGCATGTTTGTGAGAGAAAAAATGACTTTTTTGCTCTAAATATATTCATCAAGCTTTATGTTCTTGTTATTCAGCCATCATTATTAAGATTACTGCATTTAATTACGTTTTTTTTAAACGATTTTAAGTCTCTGACTCATTTGCAAACTTTTTTGACAATAGAAACGACTTGATACTATATATTACATACCGTGTCTTTCGAAATGCAGAATCTGTTCATAGTGTTTATAGCAAGATTACTCTTCAGGTATAAAAAGCAAATATGGTATTTCGTAATTTCACATATTTCCAATCATTTTTTACGTCCGAATGAGCTGAATGCATTGCTTTTTTAAATTATCTTTACAAATAAAAAATGATAACTACTTTATCAACTTGAATAAATATATCGGAATTGGCCTATTTTAAAATCTATTAAATTCAATCAGAGAAGAACTTAACGGAATGGATAAAAATTCTTCAAATTTTGAAAATTCACTCACATTTGAATTCCTTCTCTCTCTCTCTCTCTCTCTCTCTCTCTCTCTCTCTCTCTCTCTCTCTCTCTCTCTCTCTCTCTCTCTCTCTCTCTCTCTCTCTCTCTTTCTCTCTCTCTCTTTCTCTCTCTCTCTCTCTCTCTTTCTCTCTCTATCTTTCTCTCTCTCTCTCATTTAAATAAATCTGTCATTCTCTTCGGTTGATAAAAAGAAACATGAAAAATGTTTTCCTCCTGGAAATCAGACTAAGTGTTCATTCTTTTTAACAAATAGAGAGAAACGATCAATGTTCGTCACAAACACTGAAGACAAGACTAAATCATTGACTGAATGAAAATACATGATAATCCAGTCGTATAGAATGTAGCTTTTGTCAAAATTGACATTTTGGTCCAAGAGAGCACAACATTGTAAAGCCAAAAATAAACAATCGAGTACATTCAAAGCCTGATTAGAAATAATAAATAGTGCAAACATAAATGAAGGATGTTGCTGAGGCTAAAAGAACAACAAATCTAAAATTCATACTCTTTGTCCTTGTCGTGTTCGATGACAGTATTCCCACTGTTTCAACCTGGACATTGATGAGTAAAGTCTCTATAGATTAAATCAGTGGAAGTATGGGAAACTAAAGAAGCAGAGGGGTTGAAAAGCTAGGTAACATGTGGGGTCACGTGATCTGGTTTAAGAGGACGGTGTTGGTAGTTAGGGAAGACAGTTGTGGGTGCCCTATATTTCCCGATTTTTAGAAAATGCTTGTTCCATGAATACAATAACCTTTATAACTTAAAATATGTAGCTTTTAAATATACACTATATCACTATCCTGAATAAAACTGGCAATTCAATAATCATTACTTTCGAAATTTATACTTTTTCTTTCAATTACGTAGGAAATGGGAATAAAAATGGAATATTTTGGCAAAGAAAAACCAACAAACATTCAGAAATTAGGAAGACAGTAGAAAAACTTAATCACTTAATGCCAAAGTCTGGATGGATAGTGTATTTTAGTGTTCCTCTAAAGTCAATAGATCAAAAGAATTTCTATTTACTTCTCTATTAGTTTTTAACTTCTTATGCCAAGTTCATCTAGTTTCATCAATGTGATAAGCTTTAACTTTCTGTGTTGTGTAAACATCCCAATCTTTAATGTTAATACCTTTTAAACTTTCACAACAAAAATGAAAATAAATCAATATAATCATTTAAGATAGTGAATTTCAGTATGAAATGATGATATTTGAAATGCACTTTAGACACAACCGTTTATATTGACGGATGATTCATGAGATTTTTCTTCTTTTATGGGTGTGGGGGAGGGAAGGGGAAAAAAAGGGCCTTGGAGCAAAGTATCTATTCATTTCACTTTGCATGTGACAATCTGAATTGCTCTCATATTATCTTGACAGATGTCTGTAATAAAAAGAAGTATTGGCAGAATGTTTTGAATATCAATGACAAATGTATGCAATTGTATGTAAGTCTAGGAAGGTTCATTATGGTTTTCAATCAGTAATACAAAACCTTAAGATGTATAGATGTTATTTTAAAGGAATATTGTCCGTTTCATTATTTTGTGCTCCTTAAACACATAGTGGCCTTCGTCTTTATAGTTCGCCCTTTGGTAAGTTGTAAGTTGAGAGGCACTGAGCATCTTAGTTTTCTGAAAGAAACTATTTCTTCTGTAGGATATTTTATTGCCGGGCAATTTTACATGTTTTTTTTTCTTCCATTTTTGTCTCATTAACCTACATATCTTCTTTTTGAGAAATGCATCATGATGCTTCCCATGTTTGTGTAACAGAGGTTTCTTCAACAGCAAAGTCATTGTGCCTGGGATGAGGTTGTATTATGATTCATTATTATGATGTTTTTCTCCTGCAATCAAAATATCTCTAAAAGTCCATTCAAATAGTAATGGAAAAGCGATGCATGGATGTCACCTTTATAGCTTTCTCGAATCTCAGAAATTCTCATTCAAGTGACTGGCAGTAGTCGAACTACATATATGATCTCATAAATGAAAATCTCATACATGAAAAAGAGAGAAAAAGTGTGAGGGGAAGGGAATCTTGGACCGTTCGAAAATTTGCACGAGCAAACTTTATGACCTTCCATTTTGCCCAAAATATTTGAAAATGACATTTTTATACTACCTGGACGTAGATTTGTTTCAGCATTTCAGTCAAATGCCCAAAAATTTGGAACGGATAGTTCTTAGAGCCACGCAATTCCGCGATAGATGCAATTAATTGTAAAAAATTCCGTAACCTTATAAGTATTTAAATTTTCTAATATTTTCCTCAATAATTTAGTGAACAATAAACATATTTCTCTTAATCTGATCAAATCAAGTTGATCATATGCGAAAATCTTGAAACCCTGTTTTCATTTTTTTTCGGGGTCAATGACTGTCTAAACAAGCAAAAGTATTGGGCAAAAATGGAGATGCATGCTCTTCGACTACACCCAACTATGAGGGCTGAAATTAAATTCAGCAATACTGAGATTTAAGCAGAAAACTAAACCACGAATGACCTTTATTCCTACCACTATGTCAAGTAAAATTTGTGCATTATTTCCATACCGTTCTTTTCCGATTTATTAGGAAAGTTTGATGTTAAATTCTCTCATCTCCAATAAACATAATGGAAACAAGATTTTATATGCTAGAGTTCTCGCTTGACGAAAAAGTCTTTCTACCTCAAGCAGTCTTTTATAAAGTTTAATAACTTTGAAATGCTTGGGCTGCATTTGAGTATAAGAAAATAACTTTTTAAAGAGAAATATCTTATAATATTACTATTGCCGTAGTTTAAAGATTTTGCAATAGACCCACCGCGATGTCTTTGAAAATTAGAGTTATACCTTCAACCTCATGAATAATCATAATAGCCTTAATTGATTGGCATTTTAGAAATTTTTAAGCTCTCTTACATATCTTTGTTTTTCAAAGAGTTCTAAATAGCTCTAAAACTGTATACTCTATATCAGACAATAATTATTTCCAAAAGTGGGTTGTCTTGAGTGCGTGGTCACAACAGAGAGAAGGGGATTCTCAGACCCATGGAGATTAGCCACGCAGAAGCCATCTGTACTGCAAGTAGGCCGACGGTCACGCCCTTGCGGCTGCCGCCATCTTTGCTTGAGGTTTCGCGTGCTGAGGATAAAAGTGCAAGGATTTC
This sequence comes from Elysia crispata, assembly GCA_033675545.1. NCBI lineage: Eukaryota > Metazoa > Mollusca > Gastropoda > Plakobranchidae > Elysia > Elysia crispata. The sequence goes on along the minus strand of JAWDGP010005385.1, from coordinate 108,737 downwards.
TGTTAGTATCAGTCCAAGAGTGTTTCCTAGAAAACACCAGATCATAGGTCTTTCCGCAAAAGCATGAATGGGAAACATTGGTCATGAATACTTACTCCTATTTCTGAAAACTATGTGAAAAGTAATCTAGATGGCTTTCATGATTAATTCTGCCTCAAATGAGGAGTTAAAAGGTATCGTATCTTTTAAATGCTGCGTACAGTCCATGTCAACTGTTTTGCATTTTAATTAGTCTTTATTTGAAAAAGAATATATAATAATATTTTGAAAGATGTGATATTCATTGCTCTTATTATATTGCATATTCAAAGAAAAATACAGAAAAATACCGCAACGGTTTAAAATATTCCATTAAGTTTGAAAAGACATAAAAGTAGCGGAAAGCACTAATACACTGAAATGAGAAAAGTACAGATGGGGAGGAAAGGATCAAGTTGGAAAGCACACAGATAACTTACTCCTACTGTTCCTTTCGTCGGAGGAGACATGATCATAGTTGGGTCGCCCTGTTTTGTACCTCAAACGCCCGTCCTTCACGATGTGGTTTCTGTTTCTGTCATTGTAAGACTTTCTGTTCTCTTTGTGGAAATCTCTGTTGGGGTGGTGGTGCTGCCGTCGCGGTGGATACACAAATGAGGGGTGAGAGTCTCCTCTCTGGGTCGTTGTAGATAAAGTGGTAGTGCGCATGTGGTTTCTGCGATGCAGAGAGTAATCTGAGAACCGTGAAAATTGGGGGAATGGAGTTGCAAATTTATCGCAGATTGCAGATTTCATTTAATCCACAAAAAGTTGTTTTAACGTTATGATGAGGCTAATATGTTTATTAATATTTCAATTTATTGTTTCCGGAGAGATGAAACACATTTTACAAAGTGTTGGTGTACAAACCTGTATCATTATATATTAAATGAAACAATGCCAATTTATAATTTGTTTCTGATAATAATATTCACATAAGAAAAACGAAAATAATCTGGTGGCACAAATTCAAAACAGTTACTTGATTATCTGCATGGTAGAATTTTCACCTTTCATTAGTTAGATCGAAAGCCATTAAAAGATTAGAATGCAAGGACCTTGTCTTTGAATTTAGGAAAACAGAGACACAACGTAGCAGTTTATTTCAGTATTTAAAAAAATTGATCAATTTTTTTTTAATTTGTTTTGCCGTACCATAAAGAGTCATATTGGCCATAGCCTCTCCGAGAGAGTTGGCTCCCACACAGGTGTAAACACCGAAGTGTTCCTTTCTGATCATCATGAGGCGCAGACTCAATATTCTCGTGTACTTGCTCTCCTTATACAGATCAATGCGGATCTTGTCTTCATCGCCCATCTGAGTTATACAGGGATTTATCAAAGTTCAATAAATCTCATATCATCTTCTTGCATAAACTTAAAAATGAAAGTGGTCGACGTTGTTTAAACTATTCAACTATTATGAATACTTAGGTTCAGCATATCTGAAGCGTACAACTACACAGCTATTATTGTAAAGCTGATGCTTTTTGACCGGTTCAACCTAAATAGAGTAACATTTTCATGAAGGTAATAGATATTAAACCCAAAATTTTCGTCAAGCTCCTGAATCAACACTGTTCGCTGTTTATTTTCATTTTGCTTGTTCTGATACCGAATCAAAAAACTCAAATGTCTTTGTAAAGGGTGAGCTGCCTTCAGCTGAGCCACCAGTCTGAAAGTACAACACAACTCTTTTAGGTGAATCAGTATATTAGAAATAGAAGGCGGCGTTCCATAAAAGATATTATTCTACGTATTTTTTTCAATTTTGGTAGCTATCTGATCGAACATTTTTTAACGAAAAACAATAGAAAAAATAACATAGTAAATATATCTTAAGTGAAAAAGTTTAACCCAAAGCAAACATGGCGTTTCAATTCCATGAAAATCATTTGACTCTACAGATATTCTTAGAACGAATATAGGTATGCCTATATCAAAGCTAATAACTTCAGGTATAATTTGAAACCTCCAGCTACATACTAATCAAGACAAAAGCCCATAGAAATAATCTTTCCGCCTCAAACGCGACTGGTGGTGATTACTGGATATAATGAGGAAAATGCATTACACTTGTTTTCACTTCTTTGCCGTCTTTCATCCAAACTGCTTTTCTCAATGGGTCGCTGGCTGTCACATTGCAGTCTAAGACGGTTTCTTTGCCTACTTCCTGGCCAAGTCTTGTAGATGGTACGGTCACCTCTGGAGGGACTGCGAATAAAGGAAATAATGTTCCACAATAAATTATCTGCAAGTTGTCTCTATGGCCGATTACTGAAATTAAAATTAGCTTGCCTTAATAGACAGGCAATTGAGAGAAAAATAATTTAACAAAAAGGAAGTAAACTGAAAAAGAAGATATATAGCAGAGCATAAGTGTAACTATACAAATAATTAACAGGCAAGCAGTTAAAAGAAAGAAAAAGAGATAGAGAGACAGATCGATATATAGATATAGAGATAGAAAGAAGCAGAATGACAACTAATTATAGGGATAGACTGAAGAAAAAGGATATGGAGACACCAAGGAGCGTCAACCAGTAAATGACCATGAACTAAAATGCCTCTTGAATGGTTCTCAAAAATAAGCTGCGCATCCTTTCCTGCAAACCAAAAAGATATAATTGTTTAAATTTCTTTTCTCAAGTTTATTTTGCATCTGAGCTAACTTTGAAATTACAGACACATCTGCTTTATTCTGAACTATTTATAGACTACAAACAATTTTTAAAGTCATTTCTTTTTTTTAAATTGCGGCTTATTCCATAACACTGGTATCATGTTTAGGATTTTAAAAGGTTATATGGTTACAGATTATCAGTCAGTTTTGTTTTTGCTTTTTTTTTAATAATAATTCTATTGATATGTTGACAGAGGCAAAACTGCCATTTGCACGTTTACCACTTATGTATTCATTCTGAGACATTCAGATTTAGACATTAAGAGTTTTTAGAGGATCATAATTTCAGAGTTACAAACAAAATGATAACTTTTAGTTTAAATTAGAAAAAAAAAGTCGAACGTCAAAGGCACTGGTTCATACACAGAGAATAACTTGCAACAGACTCTAAACCTAAGGATATGCTGGCAATCTGGATATTAAATACTACAGTAAAAATTGAAATAAGACTTTTGATCTCAAAGACGCCAAAGGCTTTACACTTTGAAGGCCTGCTTCCGCCTTGAGACATACAGCTTCCGTTCATTAGAGGTTTGAGATCCATGCAGTGATGGGTTAATTTCTGGTCTCAAACATTAGCTAAGCCAGACCAACGAGGATCTTTTCGGTATGCAAATAAGAGGTCAGTGGTCACCTTGGTATGCACGTTCATTGTCTTTATCAATAATACAAAGTAAATCATTAGACTCATTTTTCTCACTCAAACATTTACTAAAACTCCACTAATATGAAGAATCCGAAATGCTAACTTACATAGTACGTGAACTTTGATGTCCTTGCTCACTGAGTCGCCTCTGTTGTTCGTAGCCACACACTGGTAAGTGTCCCCGCAGTGCCGAGTGATGTTGTGGATGACCAAAACCTCACCATCGCTGCCCACCTCTGAGGAACAAAACGTTACCAGGGCTTTGTTTTCGCCTTTGAGATTCCCAATACTATAACAGCTTGGAGTGAAGTTTGATTTACAGTTATCTTTTTTCACCTCCTAGCCTCTTGTGTGACGTAATGTATTCACATATGGTAATGGTTTTGTTATTCTTGAAGGTCAATGAGTCAATGGTGTGCAATCATTTATATTCAGTTTTATTTCATCTTTTACGATTAAATAAATACACCATAGATGCAAGAGTTTGCAGGCCATATATAAAAATTACAATGAAAATTGCAGCAATGAGTGTATGAATGCAAAGCAAACACAGTAACACAACTACAAATGAAAAGTACTATTACAGTCAATCTAAGTTCAAATCAAAAGTAAAAAAAAAATAAATAAATAAAAAACAGGATAAGACGAACTAACTAAAAGAAATTAAACATAAAACAACAAAAATGTCATGTGTCTCACATGTCAGTAACTGCGTTTCTAAATGACTGGGACCATAGAGTTCAAGTCGCATTTAGATTTGTGCGATACACACACCTTACATTTTTCACTTTTTATGACAGCGGTGATTTAGGTATTCATGATATTGGGAAGGGTGAAAGGAATATCTTCCGATTAAAATTACCTGCTTTAATAATATTGATTTATTGTGCGATTTCATCTTGATTTTTTTTTTACTGAAGTATGCTTGCTTGATAGATTTATGCACTCAGCACTCGTGATTGAATTTTTTTTTTCAACAGAAAAAATAGTTTTGATCTTAATGGGATGAAAGCTTAAGAAGTTTTGTGTTGCAATTGCTTTCCAGAAATTTTAAGTACCGATAGATTGATAATCAAAAATTACTTCCAAGAAAATACCATGGAACAATAAATAATAAGTCTTTTCATAGATGTAATTCAAGATAATGTTTTCCCAATGTTTACCGTCATCAAATAAATAAACTTAAAACAGTGAATTACACTGAAGCAGAAACGCAGCTCTAGCCTGTGCGACACGTGACATAACTATACTACACAACTGATGCTTACTATTGCTGTTCGAGCAAAGCTTACTCTGAGTTTGCTCCCCTTTGTCAGTCACAGTGAGGCGGTGCCACTCCACCCTGGGCTCAGGTTTCCCAACCGCGTTGCAGAAGAGGTTGGCAGAACCACCTTCCAGCACCTCCACGTTTTCCATGGAGGAGTTGATTAAGATTTTGGGAGGAACTGCACGAATTTGAGAAATAATAGGGAACAATGAGGTTTAATTACCATGCAGTGCTATTGTCAAACATCAGCCCAACGCATGTGAGCGAATTTGACCTTTGAATATGAAATCTAAATAATTGCAGCAGAAAGTAGACTGTATCAACTTAGTCTTTCATGTTCTAGAGGCGCCACATATTTTTTGTCGATAACGTAAGAGAGTTGCAAGGCTTGGGTTTGATAATTGGTTCGACCATTTGCTGCTGGGATGTAATCCCATTTGAACAGCCTTAACTTTACCTTGACGAAAAGCCGAGGTCTCCGAAAATGATTCTTCACAAACTTTGCGGATACAAAAATAAGCGAAGCACTTGTAGTTTTCTAGACTGTGTATCATGTTACAGATCGACAGGAAACTCTGATGTACCATTGATTTAAAAAGAATAATTTAACATGAAATATGATTAATACATGTGAAAACCAGTCATTGCCAAACATGCATAGAAATGAAGAAGTTGAAATTTCAAGTCCTACGTGTAGTTTCCCTCACCTATCACATTCAGCACGACGTTCTTGGACATGACGGGGCTGGTGTTGATCGTACACAGGTAGCGGTTAGTGTCGTTGTGCTCGGCGTCACGGATGTGCAGGTTCCAGGCCGGTGTGGTGGGCCGCTCGACGCTCATCCGATCGTCGTCAATAATTCGACGGTCCTTATGGGTGAGCACGACGTAAGGAGATTCCCTGCTCCATATTATCTGTGGGTGTTTAAAATTTGAAAAATAGATTTCAAATGGACAGGGATGAAGCAGTGAGAGGCCACTATTTTAATAGATCAGAGGAAAGTAGTCACTAGAGGCATATTATTATCATGTCCTTGTTGAAGAGTTTGTGCTGTTTGAAAAATATTGAATACAAACACTTGCCCATGTTTATGAGACTCGAAAAATTAGTTTTAAAAAAATGATGACTCGAAGAAAAAAACCTTATTACTACTAACCGCGTCCTTTTGTTGTGACGTTTCTTTCTCTTGTGTATAACTATCATTGGTTCACATCATATTTTATCCTTATCCCTATCACTGTCTTTCCCTGTCTATCTGACTCTCTCTCTCTCTCTCTCTCTCTCTCTCTCTCTCTCTCTCTCTCTCTCTCTCTCTCTCTCCCAAGATAAAAATATTAGTGTTTATTTGCAAGTATAAGAGCCACCCAGCTCTGGGTGTTGAAGCTTAGCAATTCAGGACGATCTGCAATTGGTTGGTTTTACAAGTACACGTCTGTAGCGTGGACATCTACCTTGTTGAAAACTTATTGAATTTACAGATAAGAAATTTTTAAAGAAGAAAAGATCTGAAATGGAGATCTAGTTTCCATTCGTTCAGAATACTGCAGGTCAGAATAAAGATTAGATATTTATCCTCATTCTAGATAGATTTATTTCCATGCAGAAGCAATCTAGATCCTCAATTTGAGATTATTATGAATATTTTTAAACATCTGTAAACAATCTTACTTGTGTTTGTCGACTAAATCACAATCGTGTAATTGAAACGAAAGCATATTTAAATTTCTTTCATTACATAATTTACAACATAATTATGTACTTTTCATACCTTAAGCGGCAAGTTTACTATAAAAACCTGATTTATCAAAATATTATGAGCTTTATGAATTCCCCGACGGTTAAATGTATATATATATATATGTAATTATGTTTTGATTTACTTTTTGTTTTGCTGTTGTTGTTGTTTTTTTTTTTTCTTTTGGTTCTGAATTAAAAGTCAAATCCCTGTGGACTGTCGTTGTCTAAGGTTTGGATACAAAGCAATAAGATGTATATCTTATTTATCATAATGCATAGCGTTTCAACTTATACAAACGAGGCTTCTTATATCATACCTGGTTTTTTTTTCCTCATAAAAAAAACTCTGAGAAAGGAGCTTCTCAAATAACAATAACAAAACTATAGCTATTGATTACTTACAAATAAAATTTACTTTAAAAAGAAAAGGCTTTATTTTTGCTTTGAAAATGTTCGAAAAAGTTTAAAGACGTATAGATTTGGCCTAAGCCAGACGTTTACTACTTTTATAGTGATTCTTTCAGAATAATATTCTTATTACGTCTATCTTTCTCTCTATCTCTCCCTCATATCATTGTACTTCCTTTCGCTCCAATGTTTTTTTTTCCTTTTTCACAAAGTTCTCTATTGTTATCAGAATAACTGGATATTTCATTTATCACATCTAGCCCGACGATAAATGTTATGCTTAGTCGTATTTATTTCACATTTGAACTCATCGAATTGACATTAGAAACAAAATATTACATTGCTGCTCTTGTCAAGCTACTTAACTGACGCAGGAGGAGGGAGATATTCTCTCATCATCACAATAGACAATATGTATGTAAGTAAGGTACGAAAAAGACAACAACAAAATACATCTTGTTTTCTCATGATTATTCAAATCAGTGCTGATCGTTGCTCTGTGGCCAATGGCATGTTGATCCCCCATAACCCGCTGAGAGGAGGAAGGCCAGGCGGACCGATCGCTCTGTTGAGGCCATCCCTTTGACCAGGGCGCTTCCTCATTCTACCCATGCCCCCCTTTCTTGAATACAATCTAATAAGGTCTGCGAATCTTGAGATCCTGCAGCGGCCCTTTCCATCCTGTGTGCACTGGGCAGCAACAGGTACCCAAAAGCAATACAACTTGGTGGCAGTTTCTTTGCAGTATTAAGGAATGCAACTCTAAGAGGCCCGATCGAAAGCTGCATTTGGTAGCGATGCTGCAGGTTTAATTTATTGTTTAAGTCACACAGGTCTATTTTCATATTGCCGGATCCTATTTGTTCACAATGTCTTTCCATTCAATCACACCTGGTTAATTTTAATGATACACATTTGTTCGTCTCAGTCATACACATACACACACACATATATAAATATATATTTGTCTGTGTCTGTGTGTCTATATCTTGACTCTAATTTCTTGTCTCTCTCAGTCATTGAATGACTTTGATATCCCTGTCTTTTCATGTTTTCAATCCAGATCTGTCCTTGTCTCTCATTCGCGTTTTGTTTGTCTATCTTTCTCTTTGTCTCCGTCTCTCTCTCTCTCTCTCTCTCTCTCTCTCTCTCTCTCTCTCTCTCTCTCTCTCTCTCTCTCTCTCTATCTATCTATCTATCTATCTATCTCTGTATGTGTCTCTCTAACTTGTTTCCTTCTTCCTTTCTCAAGAATGTGATCAAAACTAAAAAATGCTTTCCATCATGACATAATTGTTTACCAATCTTGATATATCAGTATTTTTTTAAGCTTTACGTTTAGGAGTTAAAGAAGAGCCCACTTACGAAGAAAAACTGGTAAAAAAAATAATTGCAAAGAATGATGCCGGCGACCAAATTGTTACTGTACTAGAACTTCTCATGTGGAGAGGTTTACTTATTTGAGGCAAAGCAAGATCATAAAACCTATAATTCTCAACTAAAGATCTTCGATACAGCGGTCTAGCAGTCTACTCTGAGGTCGCGTTCATCATCCCATAGGCAAACAACTTTGGGGATCCCCAAAACGAAATCTTTGATTTATGGGCGTCGTCGATAGTGCTGATTGCGAGTCATCATCGTTATCATAAAGTTTTCATATCGCGAGGGCCCGCAAGATGCGTAGATCACCATGCTAGTGTATGTAGCTCCTTTGTTGCCTTTTGCTTTATTATCCCTCCTAGTGGGCGCTCATATTGAGGTAGGGATCTTTTCCTGTCTGGACAAGGGGAGAGAACGTGTTGCAAAGGGCCGGAAACATTACTCAGCTGCTGCAAATATTGAGATTGCAGCTCAAGATGCGATGTTTCGGGCAAATGGGATGAGAGTAAAGTGGGAGGAAGGGAAAAAATAAAAACAGCAGAAGAGAGAGAGAGAGAGAGAGAGAGAGAGAGAGAGAGAGAGAGAGAGAGAGAGTGGGTGAAGAAGTGGAGGGAAATGGAGGAAGAGTGAAAAAAGACGTATGCGATGAAAGTAAAAGGTTGTGGAGGGTTAGTGAAGAGAATAGGAAAGGGATGCTTTCAAACAGGTTCTTGTATTTCGACTGCTTAATCACCCTGATAAATTTTGAAAGGCAAAAGGTTCGTTAAATGATACTTAAAAAAAAAAGAAGAAACGGCTAAATGATCTACATATAAGTGGCTGGTAGTGAAGAACTCTATCTACAGGTTACATCTCTGGATAACTTTGTATCTTTCCAACGCGAAAACATAAATATTCATAACAACTAGAAGAGACAAAGATGCGTTTTTCATAAATGCATGACAAAGCAGTTACGAAAAACACGTTCCTACGATCTAGAATATGATTTGCAGAAAAGGAAAAGTAGGACCCTTCGTAAGGTCAACAACTTTGCGGGAGCATATCACGTGGTAGCGTCAGCACTGAGAAACCTTAGCCGACCAAATGCACTTCTCCACTAGTTTAAATCAGTGTAAAACCATCCAAAGTTGCACACTTATTCAAGTCAGAATCTTAAAACGCCGCAAATAGGGAAAAAAGATATCCTAGGCCAATAACGGAGTAGCATTAGTCCATGCCTTTTTGTAAGGGTTGTTGGTAAGAGCCCCATAATTAAAATTAATAACAAGAGCCATAAATCTTTTTCAATTTGGAAACCTTCATGAAAAAAATGAGTAATATGAGCTTTGGCATACTTCAATAATAAATCATTTTGTAGTGAAAATCAAGTTAACTAACTTGGGTACTTGGAGATTTCTCAGAATGTAAAAGATATGTACTGTTTTTTGTCTTGAATTTGTAGTCGACCCAGCTTATTTATGGCCAATGACAAAACACAAACCCGAAATAGGCCTACACGCTGCGAAGCCAAAATGTCGGTTTGACATAGGCTCAAAGATATGGATGTGAGCATATCAGTGTCAGGTGGCAAAGATTTTACTCGTGGTTTACCACTCTTATTGTTATGGAGATTTAATTAGCGTTGCTTTGAAAACATGAAACACACCACAGAAATAGAGATAGAGGAGTGAGAGAGAGAGAGTTTAATTCTTTAACTACGATCGATCTGTCAGTTAAAATTAAGGCATTCTCAAAAAATACGGTCCATTCGAGGCCATAAGCTAAAATTACAAGATCTCTATGCCTAGAGACACAGACTGTTTTCTCATGGGTTCGATTTTCCTTTTTTTCTAAGAAAAGATTTTCAAAAATCCTATCCCCAAGTGTTGCGCCGCGATCGAGTTTGTAAAAATACCCCATGTAGCCTCAGTTTGTGATCTTAGACACATTCCTTTTTGTGTTCTTCGCTCATATGTCACGCATTATCTCCAGGTGTTTAATCCTGACTTAGCTTGGCCACAGGCAGAAGTAGCTCCATGTGAGTCATCGTGACGTTCCTGGTTGCGACACATACTTAATTTTATATGTAACCTGAAGTGTTTCACTTTAACTAATCTGAGATACGTACGTCATATCTTCCCAGGTATTTCACCCTGCACGGTAAGATAGCTATCTCTCCCTCTGTTACTGTCACATTTGCGATGGTGGCGTCGAAGATTGGCTGCTTACGCCGATCCATGGCCATCTCTGAAAGATGAGAGAAAATAATGATAATGGAGAAATGTTTCGGCGCAATTCTTTATTTTTTTTTAATAGTAAAAATAATAATAATAATAATAATAATAATAATAATAATAATAATAATAATAATAATAATAATAATAATAATAATAATAATAATAACAACCATAATAATAAAAATCAATAATTATAACAAAATATCCTCTCAAGAGCTATTATTAGTTTGATATCAATTTTGATTCAGATTATTTTCTTAACGTCGTTTGGATTAAAGTTTTCTTCAGTTCTAGCTTTAGGGCTATTTAATCTGCCGGGTCCTTGTGGTGTGTATACCATAACTTATGTATTGCCATGGTCTTTATTTAGCATTGATTTGATTTTCTCCTTGAATATCTTTCAAAAAATACTGGCGATTGATGTTAAGCAATGGTCCACTATTTAATCAGCTACACGAATCATCTTTATATATATATATATATATATATATATATATATATATATATATATATATGTATATACATACATTTTTTCCCACGCTCCTTAGCCACGATGATTCTTCTCCCCGTAGGTGATTAAAAAAGCTATGACGTTTTAATTCACAATAAAGTTTTTAATAGTTTCAACATCGGAAAGATTTCTGGTTCTTTCTGAATAACAGGGGGTGCATTTAGTTTTGTATATGTGGTGTCAGTGTGTGTATATCAATCAGGTTGTCATTCAATTTGGAAGCCTAAATCCTTAAACATGTATGAACCTGCCGTCGGTTTCTTGTTTTTTGTTTGTTTGTTTTTTTTTTGTTTGTTTTTTTTTTTCATCTTTTTCAATTACTAGAGGTGTGTGTGTGTGAGTGTGTGTTATTCTATTTTTCCTCAATTACAACACGATTAGTTTTCTTTTCTTCTCATATAAAAGTTCTAAGTTCCCGTTGCACCAAATTACAAAAGTTTTAACTTCATAAAAATAAATAATTTAATGCGACATAGTGTAAACCCGGCCCTAGATGACAGAATCACCAGCAAATTTTGATGACTGACATGTTGTGGTGGTTAAATTTCTACCTGTTAGTGTAGGGCGACCAGAGATAGGAGTAAACGGTTTGAATATAATATCCAACTATTTTGTATTAGCCTACTGAGGCGAGGTTTTAAAAAAAAAAATTACACATCAATGCTAAGAATGGGAAGTGATTAGACGGTTGATTGGGAACGCAGTTCTTGATTTGAAAAAAAAAAACCGCTGTAAGATAATTAAAATCCGTTCGGATATTGCTCAAAGCACAATTATTTTACAGCACTTTGAATGAATTATTTTTCAGATGCTTGATCAATTTGCTGTAAAATAGAAAAGTTCTTATTTATAACTAAAGCTGTGGTATTTTAACCTCATAGGCGTCGCAACGTGACCTGATCTCCACAATATAAAAAACAACCTCGTAACGTAGATGTGAATTTCAATTTCATTTTTTTTTAAATTTTTATTTTTGCACGCGATGATTCTTGAAGAAACTATGCTTTTAAATTGATCATTAAATGGTTTAGTTTATATTTCATTTAGTAAAAATTGTGGGTTGTTTTTTTTCATGACAACATTGTTTGTCGAAAAAAAATGTTCAAATAGTTATTCACCCTCTCCTGTGTCTCGATGCCATTTCGCCGAGAAATGTTTCAATCACAAAGCCCACCAAACCTAAGACTTAGTTTCCTACATATTTTTTTTTTAACCAAACGTCATCTCATCATTTATTACCCACGAAGACCTCGATAATCAACATTTTGAGTCCTTTTCTCTTGCAGGACAACCATTATAACATAAATACTAGGAAAGAACGTCTTTGAAAGAAAGTGGTGCGCCCCAAGGCACTGCACCCTGCCTAACACGAGACCCTGGGGTGAGATCTAATATTTGACCAGACCGCTTCTCCTCTCCATTCTAAGCATCTTCTTTCCCCCCTGGACAAAGATCAATAGCTCAGCGTCAGAGGAGATACAATGGACATCTATTTGGGCAAATGGAGAGTGAGTCAACACTCGCATTTCAAGAAATTGAGAAAAGGGTTCCAATTTGAGAGCAAGTGAAGGGTTAGACGCTATCAGGGCTGAGACGTATGTAAGTGTTTGTGGGGAGAAGGGGGAGCTGTGAAAAGAAAATTGAACGAATTTTACAGTGCCTTCCAACGTCAAATCGAATTTATCCAGGGTGGTGTTCACGCCGCTCTCAAGTGACGTATGGTCATACCAAGTAAGTTTGCGGAGTGCTTGTAAAACCAAGCTTCAAGTGTTGGATCTAGAAACCAATCCGGTATTCTTTAACCCAGAATGTTTCGTTACCACGGCATGCGCAACACCGGTCTAGCTGGCATAACGCCTCAAGGCAATATTCTTTGATTACGTCCATTTTTTTTTTTTTTGTACTGCTTCTTTTTATATTTTCCTTTATGAGTCTACAAGGGTATATCTAAAGAGAAAACACATATGTTATTCTAATGCTTGTAAGGGAAGCAAGAGGATTTATAATGATCGATGGCTAAGCAATTTTTTCTTGTACCGTTGTTTTTTAGAGTATTAGAGTTTTATGCGAAACTACCCTCGAAAATCAATAATGATTAGTGATTTAACCTTAGATGAGCCTGCTACTACAATTATTATTTCACGTGCAATGGCTGTTTCATCTGCAATAATTATTTCACCCATAATTATTTAGTAGTGTGAGGCATAGTGTTTTCATAATTTCTTTTCAACAGCTTATTGTCCAAGATGTTTTTAAAAACAATTTTCCTTATTACGGAGTATTTATTTCTTTATCACTGGTCTGTCCTGCGATTGATGCATTATTGATCCAAATCTTTAGAGTCTGTGAAAAAGCATTAATTTTTATCTCATTGAACACTTGATACTGTTTTCACTTCATCGTTTTTAACCAAAACATTTCTTCCGTGAAATTTGATGTTCAAGGCTGGATGCCTGTAAATTGAAAATGTTTCTGTGAGGAGTTATCAAGACCCCTACTTTTTAATAACGACTAATATATACCCTGCAGAATTGATAATGATTTTAAAAAGTTATATTATATAATATGCGTTTATTTTATTGTCATTCATTTGAGACTCACAGCGGTCATTTGTCTGGTTTAAAAAATTAGTAAAGGTAACAGTGTTAAAGGTAGTATTAGCGGTATAAAGAGCAGTAGTAGTAGCAGCAGTTGCAGTAGTAATAGTAGTAGTAGTAGTAGTAGTAGTAGTAGTAGTAGTAGTAGTAGTAGTAGTAGTAGTAGTAGTAGTAGTAGTAGTAGTAGTTTTTGTTGGAGTAGAAGTATTTGTAGTATTAGTAATAGTGGTTGTTGTTGTTGTTGTTGTGGAGGAATGGGTAGTTGCTTTAAAGCTGAAAATACCAAAATGACAACAAATTTTCAGGATCATAAAGAAACCTTAATTTGCCCTTTGTTATTTTTCCTTATAGATGAAATTTAAAGTAACTCAAATTGTTCTTGAGGTCCGACTATTTTGGTGTGGGCAAGATACAAAAGATAGGATTGCCTTTAACAATAAAAAAGCGCTATTTCTTGGTCTCGTTGTATGCTGGGCTAGTTAATACATTTTGCTTTGTTAACTTCTTCAAAAGTTTTCAGTTTACACTTTAGAGCCTAAGCTCTTGAATGCCATCATACCGCAAAGTTGTATCATTACCATATCAGATGAGACACCCCTGCTTTCGCTTTGGTCACCTGTTCAAGAAAAAGGCATCATTTTGTTTTTAAGTCCTCAACATAGTTTTTCTAACTGCTGAGGTAATAATTATTTCTATCCAATCTTCCTTTTTAAAAAAAAAATCAAAACAATCCTCATAAGGCTGCTTCTAGGAGCCAATTTTCTTGTATAGCCCTATCTGATCTCATCAGACCTGTGCTCTGTGCTTGCTTTCATATCTCTTCACCCATTCCTTTCATCATGGCCTTTCACAATTCATCCTTCCGGCCCAAAGCGCCAGAGCATAATTACACGGTCTTGTTATCCTCACAGACTCCTGTCCCGTCGCTCTCCAAAAATCGCGCCTTTTACTCCGAGCTCCCCTCTAGAGATGATCTAATTACAATTTACACAGCACAAGAGACGCGCGTTCTGGCGGCAGGGCTCCTAGCGCTGGCCAAGCATGAAGAAATCTTATTTCTTCATATCCCCCAATTTGGCGGAGATTTTTTTTTTCCAACAAGGCAGGGGTATTTCTCTTGAGCAAATCCCTCGTGATCTTTAGCTTATTTAGACCCACATCTGGGTACATTATATCAATAATCAATCATTCAAGCAGAGTACGGTTTCATATTGGATATAGTGATTGTTTCATCTTTTTTTATTGTACTTTTAAAAATTAAAATTAAAAAAAAAACTGTTCATTGCAGAAATACTTTTAATACTTCCATCAACAACCAAAATACAACTACACCTTGAAAAACGGCCAAGAACTATTTAAAAGGTCGTTTAAATTAAAAAAAAAAAGAATAATTGGATAACATTGAGGTGGTTATTTTATTATGCAATATATCCTTTTGGTTCTGGTTAATGAAACGGTGGTAGTTATCACTTCATATATTTTATTTGCTCATGTTTCCTATGAGCTTAAACAACTAAACAATACATATCATAAAAATCATTAACTTTTCCTTTGTCGCTGCATTTCCTAGGCATAAAATGAAAAGAGATATTAAAGGAAGAAAACATCTCAAAGAAAACAATAAGGATTGCGCTTCTTCCGAATTTTATTTCAGCAATATATTCTTTCAAAATGGTTGTAAATTTTTACCAAGCATATAGTTCGGTTAATGAAAAAAAGGTAGATATACCAGTACAGATCACTTTTTGTTTCTACTGAAATTTTATACAAAAAAACAAAAACAAAACAAACTCTATATATTTCATTGTCTATACCTGTTACACGTGCATATGTAGATCCCAATTTGTGCACATGCTAATGATCAAGAGCGTCAACGGATTTCGAGGACGAAATTGAAAAGCCATAGATTCTATAATAATAAAGCGTACATAAATAGTTTTCATTGCAAAGATTTATATTGAACCAATAATTGATTTTTTATTCGAATTTGAAGTAGTGTGAAAATAATAATCTTCACTGATCAGGTTGTTTATCTTTGACTGTCTAACAATGCTCCAGAATGAGGCTTGATTTCTAGCTGAACTTTAGTATTTAAGTAATTAAAATGCCCAAAACAACATAAGTAATGAATCTAATCGAATTTTCCTCAACTCGTCATGTCAGGCTAAGGAACCATAAGCTAAACCGCTCAAATAAAGGGGCTATGGAAATGCTGACTTTCTCGAAACTTTTTAAATTCCTGACTTTAGAAACAATTTGATTTACGTTTTTTGAAGAAATTGTTCCCATGAGTTAGGTTTTAAAGATAATCTTCAAGGAATGAAGCTTGGAACTCACTAATTCTTATTAATTTTTCACTCTTTTACGAATCCATGCACAATTGTCACTTTTTTCTCGCTCCTATTATTATTGCTAGACGATGAATAATATTTTTTCTTTTATTTAACGCGAACTAAGTGATTAAATTAACAAGCTTTGTCTTACTGTGTAAGTCTATGATTTTTTATAGGACCCAAGAATCATGAATTAGCTTCTTGTTGGTAATAGAAAGATGTGCTTCATTTCGAAATCATTTGAATGGCTTGATAGATCTCAGATATTATCACAAGATCGTTGGTAAAGTATTGTCCATAATATCACTCATATAAAAATTAATACAAAGAGACACAGTTAACATAAATACGGCTACAAGGCCAGAAAAAGGCAGTGGTAGTAATGGAAACGCTATATCTAACGAATGAGAAAAAAGTATGAGAAAGAAAATTATTAAAAAACACGCTATTGTTATTAATAATAATAGTATTAAAAAAATTTGATGCTAAACTCATTGGCGTTACTATATATAAGCCCAAGAATGTGTAGTTTGCAAGAGTGAAATATTTTAAGGTGCAAATAATCACCGAATCTGAACTTATATGGACGAAGATTACGAAATTTAAAATTACATAAAGATGTTTCGCCTACAATTGGTTTCATCGGTAAGGTAACATGACAAACATAGGGAATGTATTGATGAAGCCAATTTTAATTATTTAATATTATTATTATTATTATTATTATTATTATTATTATTATTATTATTATTATTATTATTATTATTATTATTATTATTATTATTATATTATTATTATTATTATTATTATTATTATTATTATTATTATTATTATTATTATTATTATTATTATTATTATTATTATTATTATTATTATTATTATTATTATTACTAGTAGTAGTAGTAGTAGTAGTAGTAGTAGTAGTAGTAGTAGTAGTAGTAGTAGTAGTAGTAGTAGTAGTAGTAGTAGTAGTAGTAGTAGTAGTAGTACTAGTAGTAGTAGTAGTAGTAGTAGTAGTAGTAGTAGTAGTAGTAGTAGTAGTAGTAGTAGTAGCAGCAGCAGCAGCAGCAGTAGTAGTAGTAGTAGTAGTAGTAGTAGTAGTAGTAGTAGTAGTAGTAGTAGTAGTAGTAGTAGTAGTAGTAGTAGTAGTAGTAGTAGTAGTAGTAGTAGTTGTAGTAGTAGTAGTAGTAGTAGTAGTAGTAGTAGTAGTAGTAGTAGTAGTAGTAGTAGTAGTAGTAGTAGTAGTAGTAGTAGTAGTAGTAGTAGTAGTAGTAGTAGTAGTAGTTGTAGTAGTAATAAAGTAACAATATGAACTGCGCTAATAATTAATTAATTAATTAATTAATTAATTATTATTCTTTTTATTATAATTATAATTATTATCATTATCATTATTATTATTATTATTATTATTATTATTATTATCATTATTATTATTATTATTATTATTATTATTATTATTATTATTATTATTATTATTATTATTATTATTATTATTATTACAGCTAATATTTAACCAATGAGATAAAAGAATAAGAAAGATAATGATTAAAAAACACGGAATTGATATTGTTATTTTACTACTACTACTACTACTACTACTACCACTACTTTTACTACTACTACTACTTCTAATACTACTTATACTACTACTACTACTAATACTACTACTACTACTACTATTTCTACTACTAGTACTACTACTAATTTTAATCATAATAATAATAATAATAATAATAATAATAATAATAATAATAATAATAATAATAATAATAATAATAATAATAATAATAATAATAAAAATAATTATTGTTTCATATTACAGCTTAACTTTTTACCTATCAAATAAAGCCTGTATTTTCATCTGGTCACCTTCCTGCATGCAGTGTGCAGGTTTAAAATGTAATGGTTTGAAATGTTAGAAACAGAAAAGGATGCAATAAAGCTCTTAAGTATTTCAAATTCCTAATCAAACATCGTGCTCTGACTCTCTTCTAAACATTCGTTTTGTATCAGGTGAATACAATAACATTGTCACAAGCTCAGTGAAAGGCTTTAGATAAGATCTCAAGCAGTGAGTGAGGTCACCCTGTAATGAGGCTGACTGAGAGTCCTCCCCTGCCTAGGTCATCTGGAATTAACTTATGAATAAATATGACGGGTGGTATTATCCAGGCTTTACTGCAAATTTGTCTTTATTCGACATGATGTATTGCTTTAAAATCATCGGTTGTTTTTCCACATTCCGCTCCGCCCTATTGTCTGTGAGTTCTTTACACTCCCTATTTCTTTCAGAAGACAGAACTTTAACAGGAAAACTCAGTTTATTTGCATTATCAAAGAACTAGAAAATCAGTGATATTATAACAGTGGGAATCTGGATAGTCTGAAATAGGCCTTTACTAAATGGAACTGCCTACTTTTTGTAATGGGGACATGTATTAAATCATACATTAAGATGTAAGCTCTGCCTTGTCCCCGCAAGATATGTCTATTTGTGTCTAAACGATAATGTGTTCTGAACATACTAGCTAGGCTAGTAAATTACAATTTCAGAGTCTCATGAATCTATAAAGCCGTCGAATTGTCAGAGAGCTTTTTTTTTCTTATGCGATTAAGCTTGTCATTGAATAGACACGCTTTACAAATTGATTGTATAAATATTGATGAATCTCCTACGAATTACTTCTTCCTCTTGAATTACTCTGTTTAGTTTTCAGAGCATGGCGCAGTTCCGCAGATTTCAATCGATCCAGCAGACCTCAGCACCTCGGAACAAAAACGTCTTCTTCAACTAGCTTTGAATGTTTTATTGACTGAGCATTTTTAGACCTTCATAGAATGAAGACCAACTGGAGCAAAGATAGCCTAAGATGACAGAGGCAAGAACAGGACCACCACTCTGATCTTTGAGAAGTTTAAAGTCGCCTAAGTTTCCTGAGGAATGTTGTACCGAACATATAACGTATGCTAGCTCAAGTTTTGAGCATTAAACATGTCGTAGATGGATGAGAAGTTGTGTTATAGGATAAGGATTTTTTTCTTCGTTTCAGCTTAGGTTTGCCTCATAGCTAGATCAGTCTGGTGTTTTTAGATTTGACTTTCGTTAAATAAATTAAGAGTAAGTTCCAGGAATATCATTTAGATTTTTAATTGTTCTTAATCTTCACTCTTGCGACCTTAGCAAGTATCTTTTTCCTGTAAGAAGAGTCTTAGAGGAGGTTAAATGAAATAGGTTTTTAACCAAATTTTCAAAATAAAATAAATGTATTGACAAGTTAAAAGAGAAGAAAACAAATGACTGTCCTCCCCTAAGCATATATCACGGAAACAGAAAGAATTCCCATCAAGGTTTGAACAAATTGTCGTGGTCAATCTGGACCTAGAAAGTTAGAGGTGACACCTGGATCGAACCCTTGTAAGCTGATCTTCATGAGAAGGTTAAAAAAGATCTTTTATAAATTGGAAGTGAGCAATTTACGCCAGAACTAATCTTAAATTTTTGTTAAATTGAAAAGAAAAAAATATTTATTGAACCTATCAAAACAAGATCTTTTTGTGGATTTTTTTCCAGAAACAGGTTAGGAATTATATTCTTTACAGCTCATCATACTCCACTATGAAGCAATGTAAAATAAAGTAAATTAAGATAAGATATTTAAAAAAACAATCACACTTTTTTTTCTTGGAGTTCCCCCTGCTTCATTTTCCTTCCCATCCTTTCTACTTTTCAGCGTCTTCTCTCTTTATATATCTCTACATTTCAATCTCTCGATCACTCTAGCCCTTTCGCTTCCCATCAAGTAATCTTCCCGGCCTTTTCTTTTGTCACGCTTTTTATTTCAAGAACTTTGACTGAGGATTCTGATTTTTCGCGGAGAGCGTGCATGTCAGTGCACATGCGGATGAGCTTCAAAGATGCTGAAAGTCAATCAAAATGTTAATGTCATGGAGAACCCGTTCTCCGAGCGAGGAAGATAGCATAAGGTTTGTGAGCAGTAGCCCAGACGCGGTTTTATTGTGTGGGAATTAACTTTAAATACATATTCGTTTGTAAGAGATCTTTTCTGTTTTGGAGGGAACAAATATTTTGATAAAGCCTATAAAACATCTACACCTTAACATATTGTTCTTTGCAAAAAGAGTTGAGATATCTTTTAATAATAACACCCCAATAACTTCATGTACCTATTTAATTGGAGAAGAATGGTCTTAGTACACAGATTTGGACAATTTTTGTTTGAATACAATCATTGACGTAAAATAATTCTTTTCTTTCATATCAAGCTGACTTTTTAAATTTTTTAATATATATAATTATGTATGAATAATATCATATTCACAATAAATGTAGGCCTTTGCTACTCGATAAAAATTTAACAATGTGTGCTCCTCTCTCTTTTTTCCCTTTCCCTTCACTCACTGTTTTGCCTTTTTTGTTTCACTCGTTCTCCCTGTATCGAAATTTTTATTTATGTTAATGCTTTTTTGTAGATCTTATGGGCAATGATGAATTTAAAAACAGGTTGATGTCTAACATTTGGGATAAAAGAAGACCGAAGACATTACAAAAGAAGCAAAATATTGATCGAGCTTGCCAAAATAATTTAAGTTTGACGGTTTAAAAAGCGACCGTTTTCTCCGACGTAAATTTAAAAAGTATAAACAAAATTACGACAACAACAATGGCTTTGAATGTTCGACAATGTGCGATATCAGGTGTAAGAATAATATGAATATATACAGAACGGTGAAAATCTATCTCGATGTGAAGTATACATGAAGTTACTTTACGGTTCCCTCTCGGGATAGTGTGAGAAACCAGAAGGAAGTATCCCAGCCTGCTTGGCCAACTCTTGCTTCGCCTCCGGAAACAACATGCGCAGGGGGCATAATGCATGCAGAGCAGTCCGGTCCGTGTGGAAATTAGCAGGCAATGGCAGTCGATAAGATGCAATCAGCTCTTTTCCTGAACTGACGAGTAGCTATAGCCAGAGATCTCTGTATCTTCCTTCTCTCAATAGAACCTCCATGGTCTCTGGGTTCTACTATTAATGTTTCAGTTCTTACATACTGCATTCAAATAATACGGCCAACGACTTTTGACTTTGCCTCATGTAAAATCGGAAAATCAAAGATGCATAATTCACTTCATCAAAAGATTAATAAGAATAAAAAAAAAGAAGAGGCAAAGGTAGAAGAAGAAGAAGAAGAAGAGGAAGAAGAAGAAGAAGAAGAAGAAGAAGAAGAAGAAGAAGAAGAAGAAGAAGAAGAAGAAGAAGAAGAAGAAGAAGAAGAAGAAGAAGAAGAAGAAGAAGAAGAAGAAGAAGAAGAAGAAGAAGAAGAAGAAGAAGAAGAAGAAGAAGAAGAAGAAGAAGAAGAAGAAGAAGAAGAAGAAGAAGAAGAAGAAGAAGAAGAAGAAGAAGAAGAAGAAGAAGAAGAAGAAGAAGAAGAAGAAGAAGAAGAAGAAGAAGAAGAAGAAGAAGAAGAAGAAGAAGAAGAAGAAGAAGAAGAAGAAGAAGAAGAAGAAGAAGAAGAAGAAGAAGAAGAAGCAGAAGAAGAAGAAGAAGAAGAAGAAGAAGAAGAAGAAGGAGGAGGAGGAGGGTAAGGGGGAGGAGGAGGAGGAGGAGAAGGAGAAGAAGAAGAAGAAGAAGAAGAAGAAGAAGAAGAAGAAGAAGAAGAAGAAGAAGAAGAATAAGAAGAAGAAGAAGAAGAAGAAGAAGAAGAAGAAGAAGAAGAAGAAGAAGAAGAAGAAGAAGAAAGAAAGAAAGAAAGAAGAAGAAGAAGAAGAGGAGGAGAAGGAGGAGGAGGAGAAGGAGGCAAAAAAAAAGTGAAGAAAGAAAAAGTCAAAAATGAATAAAAGATATGAAAAGAGAGAGAGAGAGAGAGAGAGAGAGAGAGAGAGAGAGAGAGAGAGAGGGATAGAGAGAGGGAGAGAGAGAGAAAGAGAGTGAGAGAGAGAGAGAAATGAGTTTGAGAGAAACAATTGAAGTAATAACAACTGAATAGAGACTTATAAATAGGACTATATTTAAGTCATCTCAAAGCAATATTTTGTTCAATATGAAGTGAAAAAATACCCAGTTGAAATAAAGAAAAGTCAGATTTTATGCATATAGCAGTAAACTATTTTTAAGAAATCTGGTGGCCTTAAAAGAGGTCGCGCTCTTTTGCAGGACATGGTAGTACTACCCTTTGTATTAATTTTGCATCATAATCTGATGACTATCAAACATGGCAAATAAATGAACAGTTTCAGTTTAATTCCTCACATTTCTGAATAGAATGTTCTTGGGATGTTATCAAAAGATTCGAAAAAATATTGGCAATGAAACTCATGGAACAAAAATAATTTTATTTTTTTTTAACTTAATGCAATTTTTTATATACTAAATCAAATAGATAGTATTGACCCAATACATCAGCGAGACCAGTGTGAGTTTCAAAGAGGGAATCGCTCCAGAGTATCTCTCTAAAGGGTAATTTGGGATCCTGATTCGATCAGATCAGAGTGAGATCTCACTCAGCGATGACCTTGGGTCCAGTTTGACCAAGGTGCCTGTCCACTGTCCACTTCCTATCAGCTCTCGTGTCGCGTCCCATAATATCCTAAAACCCACAGCGCCTTCTTTCATTATTACTTTTTCTTGATTCGCTTTTTCTGCCAATTTTTTCACAAGAGGGAGCGAGAAAATATGATTTGATTATTTATTTCAGAGACAGAGACAAAAAAGGATCGGAGATGAACAAGCATAGATGGAAGCCTGGAGAGAAAGAAAATGTTTAACTTGAGATGTTGGTCTTTTAGATGCTTTGTCTAGCGTATATATTTTTAGGAGTTTTAGCCATTGGTGTGAACTAAAACGGCTAAAATAAAATGTAATTGATGTAAAGCATTCCTGTTGGAGAGTGTCAACTTGTCTTCTGAATAATAAGACGGCATGTGATTTGGTGACATATATTATTCATCAAACTTTTGAACAGTCTTTAATAGATTGCCTAAAGATTAAGAAGTAAAAAAAAAATTTAAAACGCCATTGACTTCTTTATCTGTTGGATTTCAATCGCTAAAGGTCATGGTGTATGATTGTTAAGTTCCTTTTTCTCTCTTCCTCTTACCTAGTATCTGTCAATTTTGAGAAAAATAAAAAAGAACTTTCCCGCTGTGCACAGATTGCTATTTTCTCTAGTAGTTGAATAAGGTCTCGCTGTCTTATGATCTTCCTCTGGTATATGGTGTACTAGGACTCTTTTAATATTCTCATATAATTATTTTCACAAAGAATGGTTTCAATAATTCGTTTATATATTTATACATACATGTAAGTATGGATATATATTTATATATATATATATATATATATATATAATTCTCTCTCTCTCTAAAATCACTATTGTCATCCTTCGCTCCCCTCCTCTGTCTATCTTCTTTCATTTCTATCAATAATTGAAAGCACTTTACCATTATACGTTTATTCTTTGTCCATATCTAATTTGACATCATTCTGTATTTCTTTCGTTTTGCTGGGAGCCTTTGCGTTTTCTTTGTTTCATGCTTTGCGCAAGTTATTTTACATTATTGCACTCTAAACCGGAGTACAGTAGTCTGTGTCAGTATTCAGGTACCCGGCCAAATGCCAGGAAACAACTAATACAACTGGAGCAGCGAGTGGCAGGAAAGACAGACAGGCAGTTGACACTAATGCCGACAAGAACTCTCAGAGACTGGCGATCTCTTCTGATCGCATCACAATAAAAAGCGATGGCCCTATTATTGGTCTGATCACTTCACATATGGTGGTGAGAAGAAAGGTTTGGATTAAAGACCGCCAAGAAATGGAAATGAGGAAGAAGGAGGATTATGCTAAAGGGGGTATGGTGAAATAGAGCAAGCCTTCAGAGAGGGGCGAAGAGAGAGCGAGAGAGAGAGGGAGGGAGAAAGAAAGAGAGAGAGAGAGAGAGAGAGAGAGAGAGAGAGAGAAAAGGAGAGCTAGAGAAAGAGAGGGAGACAGACAAGACGGCCAAATAAAGGTAGGGAAAACAGACTTTAGGAAAGCTAAAAAATTCTGACAAAGTATCGACTTTAAGAAATATTCGTCCACGCAATTATATGTTATCTTAACGTAAACACTTAATGAAAACATCTTATCGATTCAATTCGCATCTGTCATAATGAATGAATTGCTGTTCCGGATAAATAAAGTTTTCTAACAACACACGATACAAAAGTATTATATTTCAATCAGCAATAATTAACAACCCTTTAATGCAAGGCTACTGTATTACTTTAGCAAAACAAAGGCATAGCACCTAGTAATATTTCATCGCAATAAACTTATTTGCGATGTTTTACTCGTATAAAACACTCTCGAAGCCTGAAATCAAAGCCATCACAAACTTTTTCTTGGTGTTTCTAGCACTGTATTTTCTTTTTAGTTACCTAACATCTTTATCATTATTCTTTTAACCCAAATATGTTTTCTCTTAATGTTAATAATCTCATCTGTGAGAAACGCCCGGAAGGTAAAGCTGTTGGCTATGTTAGTCCAGAACTGGACTTCCATCATCTCGCACATAGATTAGTGGCCAGACACAGGCACTTCCGTAAATGATAAATCAATACGATTGTTTGTCCACGACTGTCCAGAGAAACCATTGTACAAAGATCTGTCAGTAGTTAGCTCACAATCGTAAGATCCATTACCATAAAGCTCCCATTCAAGAAACACATTTATGTATTCAAGAAGAGTAGCAATACCCAAAACAAATCGCGGAAGGAACCAATAGGGATAACAAGTCATGATGCCATAGTTTGTTTTTGTTACATTCTAATCATCAGTATTTATTAATTGTTTGGTTCTCCATGTGTGTAGATCAGCTGTGACCGCTGCATTATTGTGCTAAATTATTTCAGAACTATAGTAACTCAACTAGGAATATCTCAAATTCTTTACCGAATTTGTATGTAGAATTCATTTTGTTTTGATTGATTCTAAACCCGTTTTAAAAATTTTAAAGCAGAAAAAAATAACATTTTCGTGTTGGTTTTGCCCTTACAAATATTCTTCACTGAATACGCATCAAAATAAGATTGTATGACACGGTTGTAGCACAAACTGCTGATGGCTCATAGGAATGTTTCTAACAAATATGTGGAAACGTTATGTTATTATAAATATTTCAAGAAAAAGAAAGAATTTAGAATTGGACAATATGTATATATATATATATATATATATATATATATATATATATATATATATATATAACACACACATACATATATTTATCAAAAGTTGTACAGGATCAGAATTAGCAAAGATTGCCCATGTTTCTGGTTTTTTCTTTGTTTTTTCTTCTACTATAGTTAAGATATCCGATAAAATAAACACAGTTTTTTTTATATCCAGACCTGTGAGTAAGATCAAATTGCCTGATCAAATTTTTTTTATTCTGGGCTTGGTTCAAACTACCGTGATCTTCAAAGCTTTTTTAAATTTTTTAATGATCTAATACTCCTAATTTTAGTGGATTTTATGACTGCATCTTACTAGCAAATCGAGACTATTTACGGAGTATGCTTTATTAAAAGATGCTTTTCGGTTGGCCAGCTGCTGTGAAAGCAAATCTTATTGCTTATGTTCTGTCCGCGACAGAAACTTGCCTTTAGCTCTCGTCCAGGTGGACAAACATTTCAGATCAACAAATCCTCTCTAGGAGAGGATGAACAAACCAAATTTTTGGCTGAGTCTCTCGCTTAAGCTTTGCTTCAGATGTTAAATCTAATTTAGATTTGCGGACACAGCGCAGACCTGAGAAGAAAATAACATCCGTCTACAATATTCTAACTTTTTTAAAACAGAAATTGGGTGCTTTACGAGACTTACTTTAAGTACATGAAAAGAAATTTAAATTTTTAGTGTACTTGACATTTTTTATTAACAAATTAGGTATTTGTTCAATAAAAACAAGATTATCTTGTATATCAAGTTCTATTACTTGTTCACTTACGTCATTACCTTACATGTTTTTGAGCAACTAATATTTTAAATGAATTTTTTTAATCCTAACTAATTTTAGTTATTTCTTTCCTTGAGTCTCCTAAGCTTCAGATGAATTAATAAATTTAAAGCATCGTAGAAACATTTATTTTCGTTGATACAATTGAACCGCGTGGGCCCGGGATGAAGATTGTCTCGTGCAAAATTGATCATCTATGGCTCCTTCATGACCTCCTTGGGCAGGCGGTATCCAGTAATTACTTCACACCGTAAGACCGAAACTACTCGAGTAAATTTTAATGAAAATCCAGAATGACATCTCATTTCCTTTCATCTCATCACTCTGCCCTATCCAGAGAGTGTCATGTTTTGGCTGTACACCATGTGCCGCAACAGTAGCTCTAATTGTTTCGGTTCATTTGTGTCTCTGATTCTTTTCATATGTAAAAAAAAAAACAACCCGAAAATTTTTCAACTAGCACGTCAGTTTAGGTCAAGTTAAAATGGGAATAAGTTCTTATTTTTTCAGTGGAATCTTAATTTATAACTTTACTTGACTTTTCAATAGAAAAAATCGATTTCAAGTGTTCTTACATACTCATTTGTCACCAGAAATTGTAAATTAAAGATAAATTAATGGTTCCGTTAAAAGGGCAGCTTTTTGAAGAAACCTCATATTTCACTTACATTTTCAAGAGATGGAAATTAGCCTACAAAATTTGCATCGCATAATTCCCATCATAAATTTTTCCAGCGTTGAAAAATCACAAGTATCGCAATTTTCCTCTTTCATTTAGCTCTGACTGTTGATCAAAATTTTGTTCCTAGTCTTTTCTGATTATTGTAAGTACAGGCGGAAAACCCCGTTCAACGAACAGGACGCAGGTGTCAATTTTCCGAGGCTAGGGTGCGTGTGAGTGTAAAACAGGCTTATGAATAGTTTAATTTCTAACCTATTACTTATATGATCCACATATATGTCTCAATGTATAAATCTTTACTTAAAATCCAGAACATCTTTGTAGTTCTAAGCCTAAAAGTAAAATCTAGATTTATCTAGATCTAGATCTTTACCTTTTGATTTTCGTTTAGTTGCTATAAATATCAAAGCCCGAGATCTAGAATCTATGTCCATGCAACTTTTCTAGATTCTTTACTTAGATTTTACTCCATAACATGTAGATCTATTCCAGACAGTTTTAAAAATGCCGCCGACTACATTGTAGGCCTACTTTCAGTTTCATTTCCGACATCTCTGCCCAGCTGTACTTACAGGAAGTAGCTCTCACATTCATATTTTTCTTTTAAGAATATAATAATCACATACTTGGCTTTATTTTCCCAAAACATTATTTTGGTGAAAAATAATATTACCATTCCAATCTTAAGGGCAACTTTATGTCAAATTTTGGGCTCTTAGATGGTTTAGAAATGATTTGTTAGATGGGTTCTCATTTTTCGTCCAGCCTCACTATTAAGAGATTCATGATATGAAATTTGTCTTTGAAAAATGAAGCTGAAATGAATAGTATAAGAAAAGAGAGGACGATAAATATAAATGGTGTGAGGAAAGAAATTTAGTTAAAGGCAAGAAGGAAAAGAGTGTAAAGGAGAGAAGAGAGAGAGAGAGAGAGAGAGAGAGAGAGAGAGAGAGAGAGAGAGAGAGAGAGAGAGAGAGAGAGAGAGAGAGAGAGAGAAACACAGAGGCAAACAAGCAAATCGACAGACATAGAGTGAGAAAAACAAGAGAGACAAAGAAAAACATTGAGAAGAGAAAAAGTTTGGAGAGTGATAGACAAAAATTCCTGTGTTGTGAGCGGGGTGAAAGAAAATATCGGATGACAAAGTGATGGCCAGAAAAACTAAAGAGTTCTTTTTTTTTTTTTTGAACCACAGAAATTCGAAACACGTAAAATGAACAATATAACTTTAAGATAAATATATCTAATTTAACTTTTTGCATTTACGTAAAATATATGTATAACTTTCTAACTCTTCTATTGGCTATGTCGTCATTATAGATTGGATTATAAAAATTTCTTTACATAATTATTTTCCATCGTATTTTTAGCATTAATCAGGCGTGTCATATTAATCAAATAAATAAATTATTTGACTCGCGAACCTGTGACAATGAATCTTTAAACTTTAACATGATTAGCTTTAATACAATTTCTATATAAAAGTTTCCATTTTATTTCTAATGTTCACTTTCAAACCACATGAAACAGCTAGTTTGACATTTGTACTCACTTTTAATTTAGACACGTTTTGTTATCATTTCGAGTGTTCGTATACAAATTTCTAAATTTTACCAACATTAAGTTATTTTGCACCCATTCCTCATACGTAAAAAAATAAACAAACAAAGATTTAGTTTGAGAAATTCAAAATTGTACTTTTCTTAATAAGAGACCATCAATATAATCATAATCAAAGTTCGTACGTTTTCTCTTTGGCAGAAGCTCCTAATCCTTTTTAAGCTTGTTCAGTTTAAAGTGTTAAAACTCAAATCTTGAAAATCAATTGGCTTTGTAGTAACTGAATATGCAGTTCATTTATTAAAGTGCAATATATTAGGTGTGTGAAGTGTTCAAACTGTAGAGTGTCGATAATTCAAAGCATTGTGTCGTAAGAAAAGCAAGAGCGAAGCTGCTGCTTCAAGTATTCGTTTTTATCTAATTTAATGATTTCAGGGAGTTTTTTAGCACCCAGAACACGTTTTTGTTTATAAAACGTATAAAGATTTGTGTCAAAAATTATTTTATTTTATTTCAAACGAATACAGGAGACGTCTCTGCGTCTTTGAATGTTGAAATTTATCTCCCAAAATTAGGATTCAGTTTTTACTATATTCAAGGGGATGAAGTCACCTGAGAGGACAAACTGTCAATTTTTCGAAGTATAAATTTATGATTAAGAATTATGAAGGAGTGTTCAATTTTTGCTTATAGAATTGTAAGTTTTAGACTGGGGTGTAAGTATTTTTCATCATGAAAGCCATCTTTCTGGCACTATGAGGATCTTATCCATTGCAACTGTTAATGATTGTCACAGTTTTCAATTATAACTTTCAGTTCCATTAATCCAGCTCTTGTGTTTCGTAAACCCATTGAGGTAAGGAAATCTGTGACTTGAAATTAGAAGAGCTATTCATTTAGAATGCAAGTTTTAAATTACAAATTTTAGGACCTCCTCTTTTCAACATAAGTCATTTAGGCTTTGTGAAGTATGCTTAGCAATTAGTGTGTTCAGGAACAAAAATAACAGATATCACATTGATATCTATACGAAAATGTATTTTCTTTTTCATTATTAGTGTATAACATGTGCAATTTATTGCTGAGGCATTTGTGCGGACCACCTAGCGAGGAAAAGAGAAACATTAATATTACACATGAAGCAAGACCGAGAGATAAAGAAACTATAAATTAAAGGAGGAGGGATTTGAATTTATAATGTATAACTATAGGCTCACGAAAACTTCAAAATATTCCTCTGGGTTTACTCACCGAGGCAATCGGCAGTCAGCAAAACAACGAAGATTTCAGCAACGACCAGAAGAATGAAATCTTTAGATCTCTTCATTTTGGCAATCTCCATTTAAAAGCACAAATATGGACGAAACGGGAAATTTCACAACGTTCTTGATTTCCAATGGGGTCCTCTCATAGATCAGCATAACACATCTCCAGCTGCATGCAATATCTTTGACTCAATCTGAAGCTGTTACATCCTCCGATTCCTCAAACGCCGTTCTTTGAATTACACAAGTTTGTGTTTTGTTCTATACACTTCCGTATAGAGCGTTGTATCGTGATGTTTAAAGGGGATACAGCGTCCACGTAGAGAACAAACAAATAACCTGTTACATTATTCTCATAATGTGTTTTGAGACAATCAAACTTTTAGCTTCTCTTATCTATTTTTTTCACGCAATGTTGGCTCTATAAATATGGAAATTGTCCGTGGATATGTAACTGCAAATGAACCTCTTATCCCACTTTGGTATCAGTTCAGACTTCAAAATCGTTCAAGACACTTCTCGGTCAAAATGTTGGGATAAAGCCTGCTGGGATATGTTGTTCAGGATTTTCGGAGTCGGAAACCTAAAAAAAATATAAAACAGATGAAATATACACTTTCAATAAAGGGACTGACAAAAAGTTAAAGTTAGTTGTACATTTTCTAAATAATCTGATGCATTTGGATTTTATATCAGTGGGAGCCGATGTCATTATTTTGCTTCCAAAACATCTATATCGACGAGAAATTATCAAGAAAATCCTATCTTTGCCATTTCCAAACCGGTAATTTCGGAAGGAAAATTGATGAAAATTCTAATATTTTTATTCCAAGATTCACTTTTCTTTTCCTTTCGTGTTTAATCTTAACTGATACATACCCCTGTAATCGCATGGCATATAGCTAGACTTAAGCATGGTTTGTTGATAATGTCTTGTTCTGAGCGACATTTGTTAAATTTATCCACAGTAAGACAGATCTAGGATTTGAAATTCTACCTGATCGAATTTTCAAAAGAAAAAAAAATTATTTTCACGTACTGCGATAAATTCAATATCTTTAATATACAAATTTTTTGGTGCAAGACAGACAAGGTATTGTTCCTGTGTTACACTTGTTTTACAATCGCTTCGAGCCAAAACATTATATGTAGGTACATGAGGTATACATCTATAGGCAAGGTCCTTTAAAAGTCACAAAGCCACTTTAATCCGAAATTTCTACGGTGGATCATATTTCAAAATTCAGAAATTAATCTTTTTCATCTTGTCCGCATATCAGGATTGAAGAGACATGCCTTAAATAATTTTGGTTCCCATCTGTAACACTGAAGGAACAAGGAAATAAGCTAACAGTTAACTTTATTTACTTAATTAGCCGACCATATGCTCTCCATAGTCTGTGTGGCCGACTGAGCTTTAGAATCCCACACGGGAGAGAGAGAGAGACGCGTAACAAGCAATGGCACTTTGTTATTGCCCTTGAATGTGAGAATCCGATCAATGCAATTGTCATAACCTCTATTAAAACCTGTCTTGCCTGTGTGGAATTTGATCTCGATCGTGAAAGATTCCTCATTCAAGGTTTGCGTGATTTAGCCTAGCTCAGTGCAACAGTAGAGCAGGTTGTTTTGAAAGGAACGAGGCAGACACGAAATGATTGCTAGGAGTACTGTGAAATGTTGCTATCAAAGTGGACTACGCAGAAATCAAAACAGTAAAAAAGCAAATGACCAAAATGATAATTAAAAAATTCAGGTTTTTCCTTATTTACTTTATTTTTAATTGTTTATTGTTTCGCATGATGTTTTTCTAACTCAAATCCTAGAAACTTCTTAAGAGAATAATATGAGATTGCCTCGTGCACTTTAAAATATTTAAAGTTTCCGATTGAAGTTCTAAGCACAAGGCATTAAATAATTAGTTTCTACCTTTTAAAAGTTAAGTTTTATCAGTTTCTCATATTCATTTTCCAGCGTGATATGTGCATGCAATCAGAGGCAAAGTAATCCCCAGTCCCTGAGGACTGTCGCCCTGATAGAGGATCACGCCATGGCGAGCCTGGAACCTGAGACCTAAACCTTGATCAGGTTCGGAGAGCACACTGGAATCTCTCCAGAGATCGGCACCCTGACAGCCACAAAAGAAAGCCGGACAAGGGTCATTCTTCCGGCGCGTTAATTGTGAGCCGTGGGGAAAGCTCCACTTTGTGACCAAAGGAAAGACGTTACGCACTGTACAAAAGAAGCATTGGATATGATTATTTCAGTTACAGAGAGGAGGGCTTTCAAGTTTCGTAGGCTTTGAAAATCGCCTAAAATTAAATGAGCAGCTTGTCGATGATTCACAATGAATAAAAAATATATATTCAATTGTTTACTTGTCTGGCATCTTGAGTAAATGCTTCTATAGATCTAGAAGGTTAATTAAAAAAAAACCATTGGAATATAGTAAAAAAATGAGAGTCATCTAAGGCGACAGAGGCATGGATGGCGATGGTCAAAAGATGATTTGCATTTTTTCTCAAACTTTTGGGTATAATGCACGACGTTTTGGCATATTTTGTTTTCAATCCTTAGAGTTAGATGGCGTGCATTCACAAGAGCTAACCTACATAGCACCCACTCCCATAAATGCTCTCAAAATGTGCACTCAAGTTTTCTAAGACAGTGCACAGCGAAATTAGCTTTATTCTTTCTTCAACCCTATTTAACACTGAGTAAAGCTGAAGCAGCTCATGTGATCTTTCAATGCAATATAGCTCACTCTATACTTGAGAAATTCAAGTTGAGCGTGGGCCTGTCGTTACAGTTTGTTCCCCACTTCCCTGAACTTTTCTAGTTCATGCTGGATATTGCTAAACTATATGTGGCCTGGCCGCTTGCGTCAAGAATTAAAACAAGAATACTTTGCATTCTCACCGACTACAAATGATGTACACACAGGGAGAAAAAGAGAGATAGAGAAAGAGAGAGAGAGAGAGAGAGAGAGAGAGAGAGGAAGATAGAGGGAGAGAGACAGACAGAGACAGAGACAGATAGAGAGAGACGGAGAGAGATAGTGAAAAAAAAAAATTGCCACGAAGATGGTGAACAAAACGAGTGCTATGTGATATAGTCCCAACATATGCATCCAAATTTATGTGTATGATAAACTAAAAATATATACCTCTACTGTTTGTTTCCCCTTAATCTGCAATTAGTCTTTTATTAATACTACCATGAAAATTGATATTATTGTTTAAAATATGTTCTAATTTTATCCCTCGTCATTATTTGTATATTTCTCGTTATTTTCCTTGAGTGAAAATAAACAATATTCTAGCGTCAATTAACCTAACTTAACAATGCATTAAGAGCAAGATAAATTCATCATTTTCTTCATAATTTAAAAAAAAAACGTTCAACGCCTGCATTATTTTTAGCGATTAAATACATTTGTTTAAAGCGTCTTGTTTATTGATATAGATATAGATTTGATAAAACCTTGATCATGTTAAATTATCAGAGTTAACTAATTAAAAGATGATTTTTATCCTTTGTTCTATTAATTTTTCATTCATAGCAACATAATCATGCATTTATTAGAAGTTTTAAGAACAGTAACAGCAGCAGCAGCAGCAGCAGTAGTAGTAGTAGTAGCAGTAGTAGTAGAGTAGTAGTAGTAGTAGTAGTAGTAGTAGTAGTAGTAGTAGTAGTAGTAGTAGTAGTAGTAGTAGTAGTAGTAGTAGTAGTAGTAGTAGTAGTAGTAGTAGTAGTAGTAGTAGTAGTAGTAGCGGTAGTAGCGGTAGTAGTAGTGGTAGTAGCGGTAGTAGTAGTCGTAGCAGTAGTTGTAGTAGTAGTAGTAGTAGTGGTAGCAGTGGTAGTAGTAGTAGTAGTAATAGTAGTAGTAGTATCATCAGTAGCAGCAGCAGCAGCAACAGTAGTAGTAGTAGTAGTAGTAGTAGTAGTAGTAGTAGTAGTAGTAGTAGTAGTAGTAGTAGTAGTAGTAGTAGTAGTAGCAGCAGCAGCAGCAGCAGCAGTAGTTGTAATAAAACTGTTGTTGTTAACATTATCAATTTTAATTTCAGTTAATGCTATAAATATCAAACACTTTTTTATTGCATTTATAATAATAATAATAATAATAATAATAATAATAATAATAATAATAATAATAATAATAATAATAATAATAATAATAATAATAATAATAATAATAATAATAACGACAGTTACAATAATAATAGTAGTAATAGCAGTGGCAATAGCAAAAATAGTGCTTTCATCATTACTCAGAGTTTTACTAGCGCTGTTCAAAAAACTCACTTTAAGTTGATTTTTTTTTATTACGTTAGAAGCTGTGAATCAATGGTAAGAAGCTAGTTTTAGAAAAGCTTTCCTTTTGCAATACCTTTTCTTTTAAATATAAAGGAAGCATCATAGACTATGATAAGAAATAAACATTTACATTCATGTGGG
Organism: Elysia crispata; assembly: GCA_033675545.1. Lineage (NCBI taxonomy): Eukaryota > Metazoa > Mollusca > Gastropoda > Plakobranchidae > Elysia > Elysia crispata. The sequence goes on along the minus strand of JAWDGP010005385.1, from coordinate 74,955 downwards.
CGTTGGGAACGTAGACTGTAAGGGTAAGCTGAGACGGTTACTGCACCCGAATGTAAAGGGTGTGGTGATGTGAACAAGCGTTATATTTATTGCTATACATATCACATTTCTATATCGGTCAGTCTATCTATCTATCTATCTATCTATCTATCTATCTATCTATCTATCTATCTATCTATCTATCTATCTATTTACCTACTATCTATCTATCTATCTATTGTCTCTCTGTGACTCTCTCTATCAGTCCAACCCGCACTCTTTTCTGTCGCTTTTTTTGTCTAATTTTGTTGTCTCTTTTTTTTTTCTTTTGTATCTAAAATATATGCCACGAGTAAATAGTTTTCTTTCCTATTGTAAATTCCCGTTTTGGAGTCTTTCTTTTAGATAAAACAGGTGATTGACACCTAAAAATAATAACTATCGGAAGTTTTTATCACAAACGTTAGGCTATATGTTTTATTTGATGAAAAAAAATAGCTTTTACATTGTTTACAAACGCTTGAGTGCTTTGTTAATACTCACAAAAGTTCTTGACTTCTCGTCACTTATACACAACTCGTTGGAGGTTAGAACAATTACACTTTCTTTACAGTGAATTGGATGATACAAAGTTTGAAGTAAGAAACAAGTGTTACATAATATCACACGACAACGAATAAGATTTATCAATTTACTGTATAAATAACGTAATTAAAATTATTGAAATTTACGATCAGAAGTCAGAGTTTGCTTTTCTTCGTGTGACTTATGGTGTATATAATGGAAACTGCAAACTTGCCTTGGAAAAACAAATTAAGCCGCGCCGCAATCTGGGTAGACCCCGCCCATTCGGTACCGACATCATCATCATATGATGATCATAGTTGCCCCCCTGCGCCCCCGGTACAACCAAACCTCAACCTCGCTCACCTCGGGCTGGCCTGCTGTAAATCTGCCTCCAGCGTGAGTAGAGGCCGACAACTCACTCACTCTCTCGCTTCCTGCCACAACGAGTCTCAAATTGTACGGTATACAGTGACGCTTAGATTTAGTCTAGACGGTTCTCAGATTATGAATATATTATTCCGATATTTCTTTGCTCACTTTAGAGTTATAATATTTTCCATCTCTGAAGTATCGTTCGGTTTTTGTGAGGTAAAAGGATTATCAAAACGTTCACTATCAAAAAGGTTGAAACATGATAATTTAAACTTGATCTATCAAAGAGGAAAATTGTGCTGGGTTGTTAGAATATTTAAATACAATACAACTAGATGGCGCTTACACAAAGACTGCAAATAGAAAAATAATTTCTTAAGACGCTCCTTCTCTCCTTTAAGCGTTTACAAATGGTTTTAAAGTATCTTTGGTTAAAAATCCAAATCGAAAAATTTACTTTTCACATGCATTATAAACGCATATCTGAGGCTTTAAAATGAAAGCATTAACAATTTCAAGGACCAAGGATATTAGATAAAACGTCAAAAGATAATGCAAATCATAACTCCTAATGCCTTAACGTTTTTATATTACTTTGTAATCTTATTCTTATAGATTCTTACGTAACTGAAATTGATTTTTTTTTGTTTCAGTTTTAAAACCGTGCTATTATCCATTAATTCCTCTATCTATTGGTTCTCTAGAATTATTGTCCTAGAAGTTACGACTTTTATCGGCCACACATCATTATTACAAAGCCTAAAAGCATTCCGCAGCTTTATTGGAACACTTAGGATAACTGTCACGAAAATATTTATTGATTATCAAGTCTTAAGAAGTTGATTGTCAGCAAGTTTTTCAATTTAATTTTATTTTCCTGTAGAATTAATTTTTTATCGCTTTGAAAGGAGGCTGATTGTCAGTATTTCTAAATACGTTGAACGTCCTTTTATCCATTCTTAGATTTTTTTACGGGTGTGGATTGTGCCTAAATTATTACGAGGTCCGTTTCATAAATAAGTTTCCCACCTCCATAAATCAACAACCAAAAGGCATAAGATGATGAAATTTGGCACAGATTGCCTTTAATATCTGACCTATTCAACGTAACATCCACCATTGTTGGCGCATTTCTCTATCCGTTGTAAACAGTCTTTAAATGCAGTGACGTAAGAACATTTGTCCAGGTTCTTTATTGCTACTTTCGTAGCCTGAATAATGTCCTATTCTGTTTCAAATCGCTGGCCGCGAAGATGTTCTTTCATTTTAGGGAATAGGTGAAAATCACAGGGAGCAAGGTCAGGTGAATAGCGAGGATGCTCCAGCAGTTCCCACTTGTAGCCAGCCAAAAGGTCTGTCACTGCCCGGGCCGTATGGACTGGCGCATTGTCGTGGTGAAACAAGATGCCTGACTCCAACAGCCCGGGTCGTTTCTTTCGAATGGCAGGTCTGAGTTTGTCTTGCAGCACCTTCTTGTAGTACTGTGCATTGATTGTGGTGCCTATAGGCACAGGCCAGCGCAGAATCACACCATTCATGTCAAAAAAGATCATGTGCATGACCTTGAGAGCCCCTTGTTTGCGTCGAACTTTCTCTGGACGAGGCTCATCAAAGTCTCTCCATTCGGCTCACTACCGCTTTGTTTCAGGATCCCAGGAATACACCCAAGTCTCATCACCGGTAATTATCCGACCCAAAAAGTCATTTTGCTCAGTTTGAAATCTCCGCAAAAAGTTTCTGGAAAAATTGACCCTTGACTCCTTCTGCTCATCTGTCAGCAAATGTGGAACCTATTTTGAAAACTTCTTCTTCTTATTCAGTTTTTTGGTTAGAACTCTAAACACGGACGTTCTAGACATCGATGTTTCCGTAGAAATCTCCTCACAAGTTTTTCGTCTGTCATCACTCAATGAAACGAGAACTTTAGAAATGTTTGCATCCCCGCATGCTGTCACAGGTCGGCCAGGACGAGGTTCATCTTCCATGTCATCTCGTCCCTCTGAAACAGCTTTTACCCACTTTCTTACCGTCTGAATAGAAGGAGCATTTTCTCTTAAAACAGTCACTAGATCTTTGTGAATGCATGATGCATCTTTTCCCAAAATAACAGAAAATTTTATGATGACACGGATGTCATATCTTGAAAAATTTTGGTGTGCCGGTGAGCTTTCTATTATGCCGACCATTTTGCTCCAACGGACTTCAGAAAAGTAAATGCTATTTTGTATCCGTTCAACATAGTGCCACAAAATTTCATTGCGAATTCCCAAAAGGTTTGATCCTTCAGTGTGCCAAATTTCATGTACATATAGCTTAGACGGTTTTGATTTTATAGAGTAGGGAAACTTATTTATGAAACGGACCTCGTACAATTAAAAGTTCTTTCTTTCTTTTTTTTTCTTTTTTGTCACTCTTCGTTTAAATTTTCCTCGTTTTTTTCTCTCTTACTTGTTTCTAATATATTGGGACTTTACTATGTCTAACTGAAGACTAGATATATATATATATATATATATATATACATTATATTCCATTTCAATCTCTCAAACTCTGTCTATTTGTCTATCTCTGTCTCTCTCCATATATATCTATTTCTTTCTCTCATACAATCTTCTTATTTTTCCCCTCACTTTCTCGACTTTCTGATTCTTCATCCTAATGTTTTATCCAATACCGAGGACAACTGAAAATTTATCGACTCTTTGAGTATACGAAAATCTTATAACAAATTATAGCAACTTCCATCTGTCTAGATCATCTAATAAGCGAATCGGAAATTTACCAAGGATATTAATTTTTTTTTACCAATGATATTGACAGCTTTCCAAGTAAGACTTTTTATAGGTGCAGCTCCTCAAAATGCTTCTGCTTGGAGTCAGGCTGTTTTAAAACGTAACATACAACACTCGGCCTGGCAGGTGTTCTAGGTTATTTCAACTTATGTTTACATCTTTCTCACTGGCATTCTTCAACTTTCAAACAATTTATGTTTTTTTATTATTTTTTCTTCTTAATCTTTAAATTGTGTTATTATTTGCTATTTTTAAATGTTTTAGTTCTTTTGATAAAAATTTAACTCTTCAGACTATAGGGTGAACTACAGGGTGATTAACCTGGATATATTTTTTTATTCATAGCATGTAAGTCGCATCAGCTTAGTGATAGCAATGCACATGAGTGAAAAGTACGAAGCTGCTCAACTCTGACTGACCACTGCGCTATCATAGTGAGTTAAGGTTTGTTACAGACGCAGTGAGCGGAGGCGGGAATGTTAAACAGGTTTTTGACATTGTGTTAACAAAATAAAAGCACCGATTACTGGAGTAAACTTTTTGTTTACTGAAACTTCAAACAAGCATTTTTTAGGCTCACGGTGATATATGTTAACAACTCATCTTATAACAAGCAAAACAGTTTATTTTACTCTTTGCTAATTTAAGGTAACAAAACATAAACTGTTAGACAAATGTTTTAAAACAGATCATTTGTTTTAAAGTATTTTGTGGCTTGTAGTTGAATGTTAATGTGTTCTCTGAGCGCAGGTTACATCCACCAACAATGAAGTATTCTTTTAAAATGTTTCAGTCATTCCTTTTAAACACAGCTTCTAGTTTATGTAATGAATATCCAAAAACTCTCATTCTGGCCTCACATGGTCTACATTTAGCGTCGGACGCTGGTAATCATCCTTTTTTTTTTCATATAGAACTTGATAGAAGCGCATGTAAGTTTGTGTGGATTTTTAAAAACATTTTTCTGTTTCGGTAGCATGCGCCATAATAATGAATATTTAGTGAGGTGGCACAAAATCTTCCACACAGCACTATGCTAGACATTTTGTTTGTCTATCTAATACGAAAAAAATTTGTTTTTAAACTTTTCTGTCCACTAGCAATTTAAAATTCGCATTACTTAAGACTGCTTCAGCTTCGGCGGGTTCAAAATTATTTTTCATTTAATAAATGTTGACCATGCATTTCGGGGCACATGCTAGTACTATATAATTATAATGTTCGAAAGCAAATTGTTTTAAACTTCTATGATGTCACAATTCATTTTTCAGTTGCCAGAGTTGTTACCTTATCAAGATCAATGGATTCTTGACTTGATATAAAATCTTCTTCGTCAGTATGATATGCCAGTAAAAACTAAGTTCTACTTTTTGAGAAATCTTTTACCTATGAAGCTTTCTATTTTATTTACTTTTTTTACTTTCTCTAAAACTTATACGCTGCTTTATGTCTGTGGAAAACCCAGACTTAACAATTTAACCCCGCCTCTTTTCTTTTCTTCCAGTTTGGTTATGTTCACCCAACCTTTCATTTTTTTTCGACCTATCCCACAAGATAAGAATGACACTATCTTAGACACTCGATGTCTGGCAAGCAAGAATGTCGGTGCTGGCTAGTCGTGAGGTGGAAGGTCAGAGCTGGTTAAAGATGCACGGATTGCTCGGAAACTGTTCGCTCCTGTACACCACCGGTACAAGAGGCTCGCAGATTTTTTTTATACTAAATGCGCACTTATGCACCGCTCCTTGCCTCCTACCCGTCATTCTATTTTCTTAGTATTCTTTATTCATGTTATTTTAGTTTTCGAACATTTTTAATAAAAAGAAAGAAATTATTCACGGGACATCATTTCCTTTTCTTTCATCCGTGTTACCTTCATCTCCTTCTCTCTCTCTCTCTCTCTCTCTCTCTCTCTCTCTCTCTCTCTCTCTCTCTCTCTCTCTTTCTCTCTCTCTCACTCTCGCTCTCTCTCTTTCTTTCTCTCTCCTTATCTCTCTCTTTCTCTCTCTCTCTATTTATCTATCTTATTATCTCTCTTTCTTTACCCATGTCTAAGTCTCTTTGTCTGTCTCATTCTTTACCTTTCTAAGACTCTGTCTCTCTGCCTATCTATCTGTCATTCTCTGATATATAAATCTCTCTTCTCTCTTCTCTCTCTCTCTCTCTCTCTCTCTCTCTCTCTCTCTCTCTCTCTCTCTCTTACTTTCTCTCTCACTTCACATTCCGGAAGAGAACGTCGTTGCATAATTACACCAAGTTGTTATCATCATACACTCCTGTCTCACCACTTTCTAAAGTGCCCTGTTTCCCTCCAAGTTCTCACGAGAGATGATCGAATTATAATGAAAAAGCGAGTCAGTGCGGAAATCAGAAGCTCTCAAAGCTCATTTGTTATGGGCCTCATTTGCTGCTCGGTAAACCCAAACACTGAGATCTGGGATGAGCAGTTTACGAAACTCAGACAATCGATCAGTTTGTACTTGGGTCTGTTCGTCTCTTCTATAAGTTAAATTCCCTCTGCATTTTTCAAAGGTTCCACTTTTACAAAATTATTTATGATAGTCTAGGGCATTCAGTTGTAAGATAAAGAATATCACAAGAGTTTTTTACACTGATAGTGAATTTGTTTTCTTTCTGTGTTTTTTTTTTTTTCAAATTAGTTTTCAGATCATATATATTTATTATTGTAGAGAGAGGCGTAACGGCTGATAGGAAACTAGAATACGCGTTGTTAAGGGTATATTTTATGTTTTTAATGACTTGTTTTTAACAACTGTTTTAGAGTTAGACTTAATTAGAGACAGGAGCCGGTTTCAATTTATCAACATTTGATAAAAACTTTCAGTACAAATCTCACAACGCTTTGTAATACATTCATGTATTCTGTTTTTGACGTTATGGTTGGAATAACTTTTCTAGTTACTTTGAATGCCGATATCTTATGAAAAGTGAAGTTCATAAGGGGAAAGGATAAATAGTCAATAAAATCGATTAGTTCAGTCGATGAAATGTACACCACTTATAGAGGAAGACTGAACTATTGTCTTCTAGACTAGGGACTTTTATTTACAGTATGACGAACTTGTCGACCATTCTACAGCTCTGAAGTTTTTTTTTTATTTTTTTTTTTTTTATGTCAATTTTGAACGATCAGATATTTGATGTGCAAAATGCTCATTGCAAACTTAGTTTAGCGACCTAACTAGTTATCTGAAAAGTGGCTTTGATGTGATTCGTAAATCGAAATTTCTTTTACTACGTATAGTTATATCACTTGACAAATATAAAGTTAAAAAGTCGAAAAACTAATAGTAACAAATATCAAAATAATGTTAAAGGTTGACCATTAGAAATTGTTATGATTCAGATTTTACGGTGCTGTAGATGTAGTGAATCATAAAATGTCGTCATCAGAAGATGAGCAGTACTGTAAGAATCAAGGAAGGGATAGGTTTAGATTGTAAGGACAGCTGCGTAACATCATAGAAATGAAAGGCATCGAAATATCATTATGGTACAAAGGGAGCGTGATAACAGTTTAAGATATTCATTGTATTTTGTCATCATTAACGACATGAGCGGAAAATCAAGATAGACATCTACCTCGGGCAAGGGTTAAGCATAAGATTCGCAAGACCCTCAAATATGACAGTTGTAAAATAGGTCCTCGTCTTGACTCTGAATCAATGTGCAGTAAAAAAAAAATTGAATGGAAAAATTCTTTTCCGTTAGGCAGCAGTAAAGCGAGATGGCGAATGAATCATTGGAGATTTTGTGACTATATTTTGTTTTAAAGAAAATCATAGGTATTGATGTTTCATGCGTGGTTGTTAGATTATTCAGACATTTAAGTTTATTTATGCAAAAAAAAAAAAAAAAAACAGCAATTAAAAATTATGCTAATGATATGTGTATCTTAAGAGGAATTTTAACCATGGTATAAAAATAGGCACTGTATTGCACAAGAGCCTTAAAAAGATGTAAAATCTCTTTGACACGGTCAAATATCAAACAGAAGCAACCTTAATATCTGTAGGTTGATAAATTTAAGAAGTTCGGTAGCTTGCAGCGTGTTTCTCATATAACTAGGATCTGATTATTTTTCAGGCATTTGGGTGAGTGGTATTGCAATTAGTGAAAAAAGTTCAGTCAATCATGAATAAGAAGATTATAATACCAAACAATGCATACTTATGGTTTACTACCATAAATGATATTGGGACGATCTCTCTCTCTCTCTCTCTCTCTCTCTCTCTCTCTCTCTCTCTCTCTCTCTCTCTCTCTCTCTCTCTCTCTCTCTCTCTCTCACTCTCTATCTCTCTCTCTCTCTCTCTCTCTCTCTCTCTCTCTCTCTCTCTCTCTCTCTCTCTCTCTCTCTCTCTCTCTCTCTCTCTCTCTCTCTCTCTCTCTCTCTCTCTCTCTCTCTCTCTCTCTCTCTCTCTCTCTCTCTCTCTCTCCCTCTCTCTCTCTCTCTCTTTCCCTACCTGATCTTTCTGGTACTGATATGGTACAAGCTGTAATTCTACTTTTTTCAGTTTTAATAAATTTTCACTTAATATGACTATTTTTTTCTAAATTCGATTAAAATAATAACGTCTTGCAAATTAAGGTCTACCTTGACATTATTAATAAAAAATTGGGTGAAAAGTTCGAAAATTGATTTTTACCATGTCTATCAATATTAAATCGATATTAGATCTGTTTGTATTGTATAGATTAGATTTATGAGATCTTTGTTACAAAAAAATCAAAACCCTTAACTTGTGCAGTTAAAGCTGGACCAAACAAAGCAAGCGTTACCTCGACTTTTCTGAAATGATATAGACTGAACAATAAAATGTCTCTCAGTGAGAGAGACACATCAACTAGCTCCAGACTTGGCTGGTCACTTGAGGCAAATTCCGATGATGGCCCAGTTATGGTTTCTTTCATTGGCTCAACACGCCGGCGTGCATAAAAAGAAATGTATTGGCGAGTTGGGAGGTGGGGCCCATTTGCCATAAAGACAAATGCGATCTGTAGCAATCTATAGCACGCTACAGAGGCGAGTCCCCGGAATTGTAATGGAAACCAATGAAAACCAAAAATAAGCCATTACTCTTCCATAGGCTGCTGGTCTGCCCAGCGGACTAGCCGATTATGAGCAATTACATAGGGCCGAGTATTAGGGGTCGAGTTGGGAATTGGCTCTGGTGGATAGAGGAGTGAAGGATTCAGATTGGAAGTAAAAACTCAAAAGTAATAACAAAGAGAGAGAGAGAGAGAGAGAGAGAGAGAGAGAGAGAGAGAGAGAGAGAGAGAGAGAGAGAGAGATCGGGAGGGAGAGGTGGAGGCGGGTGGGAAATGAAGAAAGGATGAAATAAAAGTGAAAGAAAAAGAAGGATGGAGAGGACCTTAACAAACGTCTTCCACTTTTGCGATGCTAAGGGAGCTGCCCTTTGTGAATGATTCATAGCTTAGCCACCCTTGCAGTGTTTGCTTTGAAATCCTCGTCTTATCCATATGTGTTCGAAGACTTCTCCATCGCACTTCTGTCTGGGAATCATGTGGATCTGAGGCGCCTTCAAATCCCTGCAAAAGATAAGAAAATATTTAAGATCAATGAAATTTCTCCAAAGCATCCACCCACGGCTGTCTGAAACATATCTATGTTTCAATATTGTTGTTGTGAAGCCAATTTGTCAACTGTTAACTGTAGATCTTTATTTCCTTCATTTATTTTGTAAACTAAACCTAGTAAAAACGTCAGAATATCTAGAAGTCGTTCGCGTTTTTAGAATGAGCACATTGCTCTGATTGTCTACGAAGTTTTACCTCGCAAATTAATGTGTTTTAACCTATTAATTAGCTTCCGATTACTGGATAAAAGTTAAAACCAGAGAGTAGCTTCAAGTAAACGCAATCAATTAATTAAACAGAATTATACATAGAATTTGTACTCATTCATTTTAAACGCATATCCTCAAGTTATATCTTCACAAGTATAACAAGCGTACTTTCGACGAAAGCAGATCACGTCTAGAACATCTTGTCTGGAGACTTTCTCTAATCAAATTTGCACACAACTCAAGGACGGTCTGTATGTCACAGTGCTTGAGTTAAGCAAATTTGATTATTCTGTTTGGTTGAACTGTTAAGGAGTCCTAAAATAAGAGTGGTTAACCATTTATCGACTGTATTCAAAATCGACTGGTTGGATAAATCTAATTTAATTGTAAAGTTTACAGGAAATGATGTTCTATAACAAATGGAGAATTACGAAAACTGTAGTCAACTTGTTCGTTACTATAATTTTTTAACATTAGTTATTAGATTTTGTATTTGAAAGATCTTTCAAAGAATGATAAAAATGAGAGAAAATTACTTGCTTTTGAGCGTTTGGCCAGAATGGGTGATTTTATTTCATGAAAAAAATAATTTGGAACTAGGGCTTCGAAAGGAGTACTGCTAACGTGCTGATTTACCCAATCCGCTTGGTATATAATCATCTCAATGAGATTGACATCTGTTCAACATTCCCGAAACGTTTTGATTGAATGCAGCTGTTATGTTGTTGTTGTTGTTGTTGTTGTTGTTGTTGTTGTTGTTGTTGTTGTTGTTGTTGTTGTTGTTGCTCTTGTTACTGTTTTTGTTGTTATTCTCTAGATCTTGATTTTTGTCAAGAACTATGACTCGAATTTGGAAATGAAAATAACGAGACAATTCTACAGCTTTCGGGGTGAATCATAAATTTTCTGTATGACAGATCATGTAGTAGGAGACTTTCCAAGCACTCAGATTTTCTGCTACTAAAAAGAAATGAAGAACTCAAACTAGCAAAAATGAACTGGATTATTTTCTTCGTTTAACTATTAAGCACAGATATTAACATATTTCAAAATAACATCCAGTTCCTTTATAAAAAGAATCATTTTGTTATTTTAATAGTGTACTTTATTGGATTCAGCGTGCTTTTTTTTAATTTTATTCTTTTCTTTCATCTAGATTAGGTGTAAAATGTAACTCGCTGTTTTTCCTTCCCATCTTCAAAATTAATGTAATTTGTGAAGTCATCAAGTAACCTTATTAGCATTCAGCTGATGAGTCTGGAGAAGGCTCCAAATGAAATATTGCTAATCTGTTTAGCTGGAAGCTAGACTGCTATGGGCTCCACACTGAAAAAAGAATAGTACAACAATAATAAAGTGGTAGACGGGCACATCTACAGTTCAAATCTGTTGAATACGTTTCCAATATAGAAAGTTTGGCTGTTTTGTTTTTTTTGTTTTGTTTTTGTTTTTGTTTTTTTTTTTTGGGGGGGGGATTGTTTTTGTTTTTTTTTTTTGGGGGGGGGGATTGTTTTTGTTTTTTTTGTTTGAATTATTCTAGAGGGACCTGAAACAGAATTTAACTGTGAAATTGAGGACAAAGTATCTAATCAAATTTCAAACGATAGTGTTGGAAAAATCAATCGTTCTCAAATACCTTATGTTTAGGTAGGCTATTTTGAAACAAAACATTCGAGGATTTTTCGATGTTAAGTTAATATATTTTTTCTTAAACTAATTTGCCGTTGTTGTTTAGCGTCATCAGCATTGGATTTTTCTTTGACTCTTTTTTAGTTTAATAACAAAACGCCCATCTCGGGAGAAAATGATATCTCTCAGTGCTCTGTTGTTAAGTTCAGGCTATATTGCATGACCCTAATGCGTCCTGCTGTCCTGCCTAGTTGTTAATAGCCGAACTAAAGAAACAGCTCGATCCAATGTCCTCATCGTCTGTCTGGATCTGGTGTCTCTATAAATATAATTATTATTGCTGTCAAAGCTCGTGGTGATATCTCTCAAGTTGACTGACAAAGTGAGCACCAAGGCACTGCGGCAGAATGAAGCAGCTAAAATCAGCCCCCACTTTAAGTAGAATTTTACCCCAGCCAAATGATGCACCAACATACATATTATTAAAATCATTTACTCGCTCACAAGTCCATTTTTCCCTCACTGTTAAACTGAGAAAACTGAATCGAGTCAGATGAACCGTCGCACCTTAAAAATTACGAGTTGGTTTGAATCTTCATAAAAAGCATTATGTTTAAGCATTATGATGTTAACATTAGTCTTGTGGTTTCATTTAGATATTGCCGTCACTTGCATAGTTTTGCTCTAATCCTCGACGACTAGCTTATTTCGGAGAAATTTGTTCCAAACGCATGTTGAGTTAAATCTCCAGCTAAGTGATGACTGGTTGCTACTTCTGGTTTTAATAGTTGTTTTCAGCTCTACAGACAATAACTTAGTCCCATGTCGCAAGGCCCTGGATTGCACATGCAGAGGTTTGTACTGCGAATCTTTTTGAAAGACAATCTGTGATTAAAAGAAGTGCTAAATGGAGCAATCATAATTATATTTATGAAATTCCTTTTATTCTCTTTGGTTGAGTTATGCCACCTGAAAACTTGTTTAAGATTTACATTTTGTTCCAGGATTTTTTTTATTTTCTTTAGTGAGTGGCACTTTTTGTAAACAATATTGCTGCAAGAGTAAGATTTAGATATTTGTTGCGATAAATTTTTTGTAGTGAATCATTTTTCCTGGCAAGTTAGAATAATAGTTATCTTATCAGTGGTTAAAAAAACATGCGAGTTTAACAAAAACTTAGTTGTTCATTTGGAAACTTCTACAGATATATGAATGATATAATATCTAAGTGTTTTAGATTAAACTCACCTTTTTGTATTTCTTCTCTCCTTCAATGTAATTTGCGTGCTTATCGGTTATGATAGCCCAAAGTCGTCAAGACATTATTATAATACCGAAAATCTTGCAATGATGCTAAAATTATGTGCTTGCTTTTTGTTCTACATCGCTAGACGCAGCGGGTGGAGAATAAATCCAATGAATAATTAGAGCAGTTATCTAGCTAGGGTAATCTAGCGGGCCTGAGATGAAACGGCCAAGTTGCCTCATGTAAAATTGATCAGTCTTGGATTGTTCATGATCTCTGTGGGCAGCCGGCACCAAGTAATTACTTCACACTATAGGGCTGGGACTCCTTGAGTAAATCTCAAGCAGCGATGGCGGAGCAGGGGGTGACTCCTCCACTAAACTGCTGGCCCTTAGAATGCAGTGCGCTGGTTCCTGTCTTAGGTCTGATTATCTGTAGCTCAATAAATAGTCGTCATAATAAACTCTCTCTCTCTCTCTCTCTCTCTCTCTCTCTCTCTCTCTCTCTCTCTCTCTCTCTCTCTCTCTCTCTCTCTCTCTCTCTCTCTCTCTCTCTCTCTCTCTCTCTCTCTCTCTCTCTCTCTCTCTCTCTCTCTCTCTCGCAGTCGGAATATTGAACAGGTGAGAATTGCAAATCTATTCTGTTCACTCTCGTCCATTGTATTTTACAAAGAACATTCTAAATATATACATATATATATATATATATATATATATATATATATATATATATATATATATATATATATAGAGAGAGAGAGAGAGATAAATAGATAGATAGATAGATAGATAGATAGATAGATAGATATAGAAGATCTTACCTTAAATTCTCTTCATACGACACTGGTCTTTCAACGGGAGGACAAAGGTGTCGCTTGTCCTCCGCTCATGAATGAGGTGTGTTCGATTGCCGTTCCGACTTTGTACTGTTTTTTTTCATTTCCGAGCCCCTGAAAGTTTTGTAGCAAATGCTTCTTTCAGTGGGGGCACGATGAAAAGATTTCCCTTCTTTTTTTGAGGCTTGGTTTTGTTTTTATAGTGTATAAAGAGAATTTCAGGTAAGATCTTTTATATCTATGAAAAGCTTCCACAGTTGAGCACTCTCATCAATTATTCCAACTTATTTCCAGACTATAAATGTATAGTTTGGAGATATATAATTTTGTGCACATAATTCGAAAATAATTGAACGATGTTTTGTTTAGTGTATTTCCTATCATTTCCAAGATTAATACCGATTAAATGAAATTGATGAATTTGAAATCCGGTGTTAGACAACGTATTAACGAATAAAAATCACTGTATTTGTTTATTTGTTGTTGTTTACTGGTTTTATTTTCTTTTTTTTTTCTTTTGTGTTTTGTGCAGGAATTAGTTTCATGTAATTGTGAAGCATACAAAGAATCATTTGCTATGTTGACACCTTTGAAACACAGACCATTATATGAAGAAATGAACATAATGATAGTGATAATATTGTGTATATTACTGCTTTAATTGTTATATTGGTGCATGGCATAATATGTCGCCACAGCTTGGAATCAGACGAAATGGGCATCAAATTCTTTTCTTTTTATCTATCTATCTGTCTATCTGTCTTTCTGACCATCTGTCTGTCTGTCCTTCTGTCTGTCTGTCTGTCTGTATGTCTGTCTGTCTGTCTTTGTCTGTTTGTCTGTCTGTCTATCTGTCTCTGTCTCTCTGTCTCTGTCTCTGTCTCTGTCTCTCTCTCTCTCTCTCTCTCTCTCTCTCTCTCTCTCTCTCTCTCTCTCTCTCTCTCTCTCTCTCTCTCTCTCTCTCTCTCTCTCTCTCTCTCTCTCTCTCTCCCTTCTTCTATCTCTCCATCAGCAAAAAAACCCGCTTTCTGATGGAAATGCAAATTGAAGACTTCATCAAACGTATGTACCAAGGCAAAAAAAAAAAAGACTACAACATTAGCCAGCCATTAGGCAGCATCATTTATCCACTATCCACCTTCCCATTAGACCATCTGTCAGGCGCTTATTTTTTTTCCAGGACAAAGAAAACCTCATTTGTTCACGTATATTTTGGGACCTTGCTGTTTTACTATCCCAAAGACTTTCTTCATCACTAACTTTATATCCTCACTGTAAGGCAGACCTCGTCTTTAGTGTATGTGTAGGTGTATAACTTTGGGCCTTGATCTGTATGAAGTAAAGAAGTAACGTTAAGAATTTAGTCGCCGTTTATGCAAATGGCAGAGTTAGCCTTCAGACGACTGTCCTACTTTCTTACGAAGGTACATTTATAGAGTTATTGTATAAGGCTATTTTTTTGTGTTGTATTTCCCTCTGGCTATCCTTTATCTTATCAAAGAACTACATGGATACTTCATCTGTTTTGTTTCCAGTCTCAGCTGCGGGCTGAATTTGAGTCTTGTTTTAGCTCCAAATCAAGGCAACGTAAATCAGTGCACAGAGAGAGAGAGAGAGAGAGAGAGAGAGAGAGAGAGAGAGAGAGAGAGAGAGAGAGAGAGAGAGAGAGAGAGAGAGAGAGAGAGAGAGAGAAATCTTCATGCTTCATGGTTGATCCGTCACATAAAGCAAAGTGGAATTTTGATTTAGGATACCTGTTAGACATATAATAGGGATGTATAATACGCTTGATATGTCGGACACAAATATTTTACACATGATATTCTAATTTTTCAGGGAATTGAAATTTCAGTCTTTCAAAAATCTACTAAATGGGTCATTTAATTTTTTAATAGTGATTTTAAGAATGAATGAGTAAATTCCATTCTGCGTTAATAATAAACATATATATTTAAAATAGATCAATTAAAACTTGTCATTTCCATACAAAAAATTATGTCGTCGTTTTATTCCAACACTGCATAATTATCTGTATGACATTGGCAATACATCACTTCTATATAAAGATTTTATTTATTGTGGATCTGTGAGGCTCGATGTGGGACGTCGCGGAGTTTTCCTTCATATAAAACCTCTAAGAGAAAGGAAATCTTTTTCATCGTTTTCTTAAATAAATATAATGTTTAAGTACCAGCAGCGAGTGTGAAAGAGCACGCTATCTCGAATCAAGTGTTTATTTAGAAAGCTTTTACTCAATAAACATCAGACGAACCTGCCTCAAATCCTAGCTTTACTATGTTCTTTAGAAACTGCGCATAGAAGTGGTAGAAATGTTTCCCTCCTGACATTTAAGTTTACATACCGTGCTTCTAGTTTAAAACGTATTGATCTGCGCGCTCTATTCCGAGGACAGAATTATTTATTAGTATTTCCTTCGCATTATCATGATTTAACATTAAAATCTAGATTTCCTTGCCCATTAAAAATGCAACATTTTCAAAACTTCATTTCCAGTTCAATCCTGTCTATAAACTGTTTGCAAAATATTCATAAAAGGAGATAAAAAAAAAATAATTAATTTTTTGCTGCCCTATTTTATAACTTGACGATTATTTTTTTTTTTTTTTTTTAGTGGAATTATAACTTTGAAACATTGTCCTGGAAATATAGCAAAATCAGTGAGGGCTAAAATTTATAGCCAGTTCACGATTGACTGGTTTATACCGTAGGGAACTTTTGTCAGCGTTTGTTTACATAGATACAAAACTGAAGCTATGAATATCTTCTGAAGAACTCTCAGGCATTCTGCTTGGCGAAATACATTGCATAAAGCTGCAACCGCACTAGTGGATTAGGTAGATCTTAATAGCTTACATGAGTTTCTTCTATGAATATAAAATTAAAATGAATATTTGGCTTTTTTTCTTTTTTTTTGTCTTTTAAATTGGAATGTAAGAAGGCAGCACAAAACAATCTAACAATCTGTAGAGTTCCAATTAAGTAAAAATAGCTTGGCGTTAAGAGAAAGTATTCCATAAATACGTCATTTTCAAAGAAAATTATACTCAATAGTTAGAGACTAAAGGTTGAAAGCCAGACGATAACAACCTCAAAATTACGAATTATATACCGCTTAATTCGTTTCAATTATTCAAAAAATCTTTTAAAATGTTCTTCTGCAAGGCATGGCCAATCGGTCTGCCTTTCTTAACTAAAGGGGAGCTGTTGCTTCAAAAAAAAAACATTGGCATGTTATTTCATTGCGTTTTGACCGAAACGTTTGAGAAGGGTCATTTCTTCTTTTATTTTCCTCAAGGCCTACTTTTTATTATTGTATTAGAATATATGAGAAGCTGTATGAAGAAAATGAAATTAAGCAAATAAAAGAATTAAATACTAACCTAAACAGTTATGCCTGGCAAAATTGTTTTCCCGTTTTCTGTATATATCTCTCTTTCTTCCTCTCTCTCTCTCTCTCTCTCTCTCTCTCTCTCTCTCTCTCTCTATCTATCTATCTATCTCGCTCTCCCTCCCTCCCTATCTCTCCCTATATATCTATCTATCTATTTACCTCTCTATCTATCTTTCTATCTAACTATCAATTTATGTTTTAATCTATCTATCTTTCTGACATTCTATCTATCTGTCTATATGTATCTACTTATCTCTTGCCTCTCTTGTATTATTTTTTTAATTAATGGAGTGTTTATTGTACAAGTGCAATAATATCTCTGACCCGCAATACTTAAATACGTCGAGCATGGCATGTACAGTTAACACATATTGAATTATTTTAGAAAACGAGTCTTGTCCTTCATGGAAAATGTGAATAATATTCTTCGGCGATCATAAAGTTTGTTATCAGTTTTATAATGGCTCATCTTTTATTGATATTTCTATTTTTACTTTAACTACTACTACTGTTGATACTACTACTACTGCTGCTGCTGCTCTCACTGCCACTACTACAACTACTACTTCTACTACTACTACCACTACTACTACTACTACTACTACTACTACTACTACTACTACTACTACTACTACTACTACTGCTGCTGCTGCTGCTGCTGCTGCTGCTGCTACTGCCATTACTACTACTACTACTACTACTACTACTACTACTACTACTACTACTACTACTACTACTACTACTACTACTACTACTACTACTACTACTACTTCTGCTGCTGCTTCTGTTTCTTCTGCTGTTTGTTCTACTGCTATTGTTATTGCTACCACAATGTATTATTCTACTACTGCCTCTTTCACTGTTACGACTCATACATTACTTGTACTAAGATAAAGATTTCACGTTTATTATATTAGATACACGCATGAAAATTCTTAAGTATAAAAAATGATAGTAAATTACAAATTTCCTTGGGAATTATTTTTTATTCATGAAAAGATACTTTTGAGTTTCAATGTAAATAAACTAAAAATATGAGCCTTTAAAGGAAATTAAAGTAAATGATGTAATAAAATAGAATCTGCCTGTGAGATACAGCGGCTCAGAAAGAAACGACTGAGGAGAGGAAAATGAGATTGCGTGTATATAAATATCTACACACATGATTTCTTAGGCTTGTCTCATCGGTCGCAAAGGGTGATGACTTCAACTATCTTTTGCGACCGTCTATCTTATCCAAACAAATCGTCAACTTTTTTTTCAATCATTGCTTTATCTAAAAGCTGAGTCTGATGTTTTATCAGATGAAGGACTTTTCAACGTAGCTCTACATCTTCTGCAACAAGTGACCGAAATCTTATTTTAATTCATAATGTCATGGGATTCAAACTTTAAAAAGATAAGATAAGTGGGAGAGGCAATCATGCCTTCCTGCCGAACTTTACGAAGCTTCTGTGCGCATGTCTAAACTCCTACGTGCTGTCACTCAAGCGAGATAGGTAATAAGTTCACATTCACTGTAAACTGGTTATTTTTATTCTTGATTGTTCACTAGCTACTTTATTTCATCAGTAAATGCGTTTGTTCTTGTGACTTTTCAGAAGTTAGAAATTGCTGGGTTATACGCATTTAATAACTCGTTTTCGTATAAATGTATTTTTCCTGTTTTTTTTTTCTTTTATGGCATGTTAAGAGAGTCTAATTTAGTTGACGAAAATCTCCAGAAATGTAAATACAAGAATGGAAGAAAGATATGTGTATTGTCTTAAATAAAATTTCTCTTTCCCTTTTCTGTCCCTTCCTCCCCTCACACACACTCTCTCTCTCTCTCTCTCTCTCTCTCTCTCTCTCTCTCTCTCTCTCTCTCTCTCTCTCTCTTTATTTCTCTCTGTATATATACATATATCAAAGACATTTCGTTCTACCAAAAATATATGTATACGCAAAATCTTTCTTACTTCTTTGTAGCAGCCTATGTCCATCACCCAGAGCCACTAGCCAGAGGTTTAGAAACGGACAGACTTGTTTTATTAAGTCTAACATGATTATCCAAAGTGAGCCATGGGTCTAATCGAGTCTAGGACTGACCATTGTAATGGGTTTTGTTTCATTACGCCATCCCTGTTGTTTGGGATGGCTCCTTTTGGTGGAGTAGCCAGTTCAGTTTAGCCGCAATGTTTCTTCCATTGATAAGAAGACATCTTACATCGGTGACTCACCGACCATGAATAGGACATTCCGTACAGTGCTAGACGGTCAGCAGAGGATCACATTGCCGTCTCAATCTGTATAATGTGCTTGATCAACTCATTGACATCAGTTTTGTAATACAACATGAAACTGTCAGAAAAGTGAACGTAATTTTCTATGTATAATACCTCATATTGACTATACTTTTAAATATGAAAAAAAGAAATTGATGTGGCAATTTTATTGTTTCTAATGTTTATTTAATTTACATCAGTTTAAACATTAAAGAGAGTGTTTATCACACGTGAAGCTAAATCAATTGGTTTCTGTGTAGTGTTTATATTTTAGGAAATGTTTTCGACAAATTTCTGAATGAGTAAAAACGTTTAATTTATTGACATGCCTCGTTAGGCTCCTTTCAATCAAATCACCGGTCCATTTTGCTCCCATTTGGCTGAGACAGCAGCTGACAGCGCCTAGAAAAGACAACTTAAAAAGATGGCCAAGCTGCGGTTAGGCAAGGAAATGTCTCTCAGCTGGTGAAATACATGCACATTTGATAATTTTGTCCTTGACAGAGTACAAAAACTAAGCAGAGAGTTTCAACGTGGAGAAGGGTATATCCTCAACTGTCTCAATTTGAAAATGTACCAGACTTTCCAAATGATTTCATGAAACGAAGAAATAAAATAAACGTATGAAATGCGTAAATGAGAAACAGGGATGGGTAATATTACATTACTTGCGACTTAAAACAATTTACACCGCAGAAGAACAAATGCGATAATCATGAAAGAAGTAGGGACTGAAGTACATCTGATATCGAAATTTCACCATTTTCTTGCGGCATGCCGTTAGAATTTTTTAAAAAGTATCATCTTTGTATAACTGCCATTCGGGGTAAATAGGCCTGTAACTTTTTACATCTAAATACCAATGAAATTAGTTTTCTATTACTCCGCTCATTTGGTGGGAATAGATGATGGGCAAACTTAGCATTGTCCAGTATCTTTCTCTTCGTGAACCTGGTATCAAATTAGGTGAAAATCGCAATTTGCTACACGTGATATTTACTTATTTACAGTCTTGTTCCTGTAAAGTGGAAAGTTTTTTTTTTTTAATTAATATAAGCTTTAGTCTTTACGTCCTGAAATAAATTAAGACTAATAGAGCTATTCTCAGAGGTTTGCATACAAATTTTTAAGAATGAATAATAGCAAGAGAAAAGTAAATTGATAAAGAGAGATCGAGAGGGAGAAAGTACACTTATGACAGAGTGAGATGAATATATCTCCGCCTGTCATCTTAGTTTGAGAATGGAAAAGGGGCGTAAATCACATCACCATTTTACGAAATTATACAAATTTATGTCAAGAAATGTACGAATTGTTAAAAGCTTCAATCAAAATCGATTTAGGTTAAGATATAAGGCCAAAATTTTGATAGGTTTTAAAAGAACTCCATTTCATATAAATAAATGAATGAAGACAAAAAAGATTTTGTGTATGAAGTGAAAAGTAATATCAAAGACAAAAACAAATAAAAAAATATCGATATAAGCCTTTGTGATCTTTTCTTTGCTTGCACAACGAAGATTTGTAGCAAAGCACGCAGTTTTTGTAAGCAGCTAATTCTGCACTTTACCGATCTATTTATGGATCATTCTAAACCTGAGAGAACTCATAGCTGCCCGTTTATTTGTACCAAAGTGTTATCGAGCGTTTAAGAGGATATGTTGATAAATTGGGATTTTACAGAATTAGCCATTATTATTTTTTTTTCGCTGCGGCAAACTGGAATTGTTATGTTAAAGATTCATTTCGGGAATTTTTGCTGTTTAACCAGGCTCTATACTTTGTAGGTTTGATGTGAGCATTATTTGTAATTCTTTTGAAACAGCGGCATGATTATAGTTGGACACTGAAGACGAAACAGCTCCAAGCGTACGTGTTATCCTTGATACATCTACAAATTATGTTTATATGGTTGTTGCTAACCTAATGCTATGTACTTTAGCAAAACTTTTTTTAGTATTAAAAGAGAAGCTGACTGGACATCTGAACGCAACAAACCAAAGCAACATTCTCTCTTCCTAAAAGACCATTTGGTTCTAGTTGCAACGCTGAAAAATCACATTACTCATTTAAGAAAAAGAGTGTATCACCCTCGACGTGTATTGTGGTTGATACTTGGTTACAGGCCCCTGCAATTTCGGTCGATGCAAGGCGGAAAGGGACTTAAGCTAGATTAATATATTCTTTCGTTACTCGTTCATAGGTAAATAAATAAAACAAGAGGAAGAGATTGTGGACAATCGATCTTATAAAATATTTTTGGTGTCATAGATTAACAAAGGACTGTTACTAGCAGTGTTTTTTTTTTTGGGGGGGTGGGGGGGTGGGGGGGCTGGTTTAATAACCCTTAAGTCTCTCTCTTACTCGAGGCACAAGAAATTCAACCTACACAATACCATTGTAAAGTTTGTAAATTGCTTCTACGTTGCCCAGAACTTTATTTCCTTAGCGTAAAAATGAAACACTACAATGTGTCTCACAGTTTTTTATAACGCTAAACTGCTATCGATTATTTCTTTGCTTTTTTATTTTTAAAATCTTAAGTTTCTGCTATTACTTCTCTTCTATTATCATAAATGAACACAAACCTTCTAGTTTTAATCTTTATGACACGATATTACACATACATACATTTTATCACACATTGTTATCACAAACTGCACTTAAGAAAGCATTATTTTCCTGGATTCAATGTAATGAGTTTTAGAGCCTTTATTTCATAATGTGCTAAGAGTTGCTGGAACAACTACAATGATTTGCAGTCAATGATGCCTGCCCATACAAAAGCCATCGATGTTCTGAGAGTTATTTGAATAAGCCAAGGAGTAGAAGTGGAATCAATTATCACCCCATTACGATTCTGACACATTTCACCAAAGTATTCTTGTAGACTGTTATTGCCAAATCCAACCATCTGGAAAAAGATAACAGGTTACCTTCGAAGGAGAATCTTTCTGTTTTAGAGTTTTTAGAGGCTAAAGGACATTAGTATTGGTAAAGACTATATACTACAGAATTTTAGCACGCAATATTTTCCCCGATTTGATATAACTATGCATTAATTCAAAGTACCTGGATATTTCTAAACTAAGATATGATTAAGACCAAAGTTGTTGCTTATCTCTATGTTGATAAATATTTTGGTTATTCTGAGGGTCTTAGCAATGTTGAGTGTGGGTAGACAGAAAGGTGCAAAGTGCCTGAGGATATATACGCGGTGTTTTCTTGTTTTGTTTTGTTGGTTTTTGTTGTTGTTGTTGTTTTTTTTTTTTAATTGCTAGTTTTGATTTTGGAGAAAATGAACATAAACGGTTATAATTATGGATGGAGAAAGATAGGCAACTACATAAGGAGCATTGATTTTAGTTTAAAAAAATATAATGAAATTTTATCCATTTCTAAACCGTATGGAGACGGAGAGAGAAATAGAGAGAGAATCGAATGAAGACCATGCTCTTATTATTACTAATTTCACAGGTTTCCTGTGGAGAAAAAGGTATAATAAAACTTTATCGGTATTGAAAGTAAAGATATTGCCATATTATCATCTTAATGTATTAATCTGGCAAATATAACAATCTAAAATGGACCAATAAATGAAATCGACTTTTTTTGTACTTTCTCAATCTGTTTTTAGGTCCTTTTAAACACCTTGTAGAAAACTAAATTTAAGTATTAAATGCATAAAAGGCATTGCCTTGCGGGAATTCTTAGCCATGCAGTTACTTAAACCTACATGATAATGAATGTTTGAAAAAAATGTGTAAATAAATTTGGATTTTACAAAATTAATTAACTATTTTTGTGTATTTCAACATACATTTTGTTTCTGCCAAGAGATTCACTGCCTTGCGGGAATTCATGTGATTTGTACTTGTATGATAACAAGCGTTAAGAGGATCTATTAATAGATTATATTTTACAAGATTAAAAATATCCTTTTAAAACTCCATTAGTAAGTAGGAAGTTAATAAAATAGGCAGCTATGATGAGTTCCCGGAAACCGTTTCTTTTCTTCGCACTTTTTACGAAACTTCATAGCCACACATTAAGTATGTGGAAGGATCTTTAATTACATTGAAAAGCACAAAAAAGATGATCGGTTTTTCAGTATTCCTATTATGTTCCCGTGCGTTTGGATACTAAGACAATTTGAGAATGATTGGTTAAGAAAATAACTGGTGACAGTACTTGTGGAAACACGTTCGTATAGGTAATACACGTCTGTATTTATCTCTTTGATACATAATGCTATTTTCACTAATGTTATGCTTCAAAGGTCTTGAAATTCTTTCTACAAGAAGAGGCTTCTACAAGACGTCAAAAGTACTATTCATAGTTGTATGATATTTTTCCCATTTCCGTGTCTTTTTTAAACTTTTTGTTTTCGAACTTGAATTTAAGAACCCCTAAGCTTTAAAAGTTTTTGAAAGGTGAGGGTTACTCAGTGTAGACGCTATTCCATAACGCGCTGGCAAAATCTTATAGCAAAGCTCAGTATAACACTTCCTGAAAAAGCTATTTTGGCATGAAAGTGAATTTAATTTATTTATTTCTAACTTCATTTTTTTCCATAACAAACCGTAAGTCATCGTTTTGTTGGAAAATTTCCAACTTCTGTGTTTAGGTCTATAGCAAACAGGGTTCTAGAAATTTAGATGCATGAACGAAAATAAGAGGGAAAATTAATAAAAATTGGTGGAAACGAGTTAATTATTTATAAAAATTGTAAAGGTGTTTTAGACGCTAGATGTTATTTAGAATTTATTCAAAGTTGTTTGAGCGATAAAAACAAAAAAATATTTTTAGGATTTAAGTTACCAGTATTTCATCTTTGTTATTGAATGTGATTTCAAAAATTTAATAAATTTGTCTATTTTGTAAGATATCAAGACCCTTTTGTTAGTTTTTTAAGCAGTAGACAGTTTGCTGGGACGAATGCTCACGGGTGTAAAATTCAAGGCAGAAAAATATACTTAAATACGCGGTAGTGGGGAAATATTTACATCCAAATGTAACTGCAAAGATCTTTGAAATCTTTCTGGTTGTTGAACAGAACTCACGGCTTCTAAGTGGCATTTCTTTTTGTGAAAATGCATTTCCGCATCAGATAAGAGTTAAGTTTCATTGATCAGCTACAATATAGTAAAATATAGAATGTTTCTAATAGTGTAGTAGAAGTCGGATTCTGCTTCTTAGAATCTATCGTCATGAAAATGGTTTGTTCAAATTAAGATTCATGACTGTGTCTCCTGACAACTTTTAACGCTTATCAATTTATTTTTCCTACGCATTTGGACTTGTACTTCTTGTGTTAAATATTCCTTTCAATTTAAAATGTAAAATTTCACTGTAAAAAACTGCAGAGAGAAGCTGTGCGAAAGTGATATCAGCTACCTATTGAACTATTGATTCAAAAACTAGTTATGCATTTAAAAAATAGGCGAATCAAAGATCATAGATAGAATCAGTATACAAATTCAAAATATCTTTATAAAACATAACAGATGATTCGTTCAAGAAATATTTACAAGTTCATTTAAGCGGAAGGAATTTTCTCTTTGGCGTGAACCATTTTCAGTCTCCGGTTTTCTCTTTAAAATATGCTCTGGCCTATTGAAGAGTCAAGGCCAGCTGCAACTCCATGACCAGCTAGCACGATGAGAAATCTCTTTAGAGACCCGTCATGGCAGACACAATAGACCTTGGTTCTCTGCTAGTTTCCTAATTAATTTATTACCTTCATAAAGGATATTAACAATACAATTATATAACCCGTAATGTCTCATACCGAGCATCACAGAACTATGCTCAGTTGCTCAGTGTTTTTCAATTGAAGAATGGGAGCTTTATAACATAGCAAAACATCCTGATTGCAGCCGATCATTTACCTCTAAGTTTGTGAGTTTAAAAATTAATAACACATTACTTTATTAAAATCAAGAGATGCCACATTGCGCATGTTTATGGAATCTAATCTAATCTATGAACTTTGAGAAACCTTTAATAAATCGCCTAATGGACGAATACTTCATTCTATCCTGGTGATCCGAAAATTTCTTCCTTTTCGTAAGCCCATAATATTAGCTATTTCCTAACCTCTCTTCTCCCCTCCTCCCACACACACTCTCTCCATCTCTCTTTCGCTCTCTTTCGCTCTCTTTCGCTCTCTCCTTCTTTCTCTTTCTCTCTTTGCCCTCCTATTTCTTGATATCCTGCTCTATTTCTTAATCCACCCTTTCTATTTCGCTTTGTCTACTCAAACGCTTTTTTAGTCATGGAAACAATTTTCATAAATTAAACGCAAAGCAGGTTAGTTGTAATTTAGTTTGTTTTATAAATTAATGAAAAACAATACAGGAAGATGTAATATTATATTTTCCTATCAGTAGCTACCCTTTCTTTTTGGGTTCATCATCCTTCCTTCTTTGGTATAATTTGTGAGTAAACTTAACAAATTCGGTTTTTCTTATACTAGTCTAATTCTTTTTCCTTAAGATTTCAACAATGAGCATATAAAGTTTTCAAAGCTAACATCAATAATAAGTTGAAAAGCTCGAATACCAACTCAGTATCCCACGAGTTCAGAGACATCCTCATCAAACGAGGTCAGAAGGATGAACCTCAGCCATCAAACCTGGTCAACATTGGTATAGACCTGGCGAGGAACAAAAGACAGCAAGCGTGAAACAGTCTCGTTGTACAGCAACACTAGTGGCGCACTTTTTTATTCCGATGTTGTCGTATTTGGGTATCTAGTGACACTATGTGGTTCTAAGCCAGACCTAATCTAAGGAATAGATCCAGATCTTGGATGATTGCTTTATTTCATCTCCGATTCAAGCGCTGTTAACAATCTTATTTTGTCTTTCTAAGTTACATTTGATCCGCTTTCCTTTCAAATTCTCATACAAGTCTTTTAGTTTTTATAATTGTTTTTTCAATTTATTTATTTATATATTTTTGTCTTTTACGTCTGCCCTTTTCTAAAATAATGTTGAAATTATGTGTGTATCACTTTGGCGGTCTGCCTTTCAGCTTGTTTAACATCACATTATGTGTTATAGATTATGCCTGTCTCTCTTCCTCTCTCTCTACGCTTCTGTACTGGAGTGTAAGATCTTAGTGAACTGCCCTTGCGCATGATTGCGTAGACTCCTTATCTCTAGTTTTTTACTCTTGGCATTAGACTCAGTAATATTATCAACTGAGATTTTTAAAAACGTACAAATAAAGATGGAAAAAGGCATTAATTCTATTTGAAATATCTTTTGATGAAATATATTATTAAGCCTATTAAAGGATTTGCGATTTCACAAAGAGTTATATTTACTATTATGTTGGAATTCATTAGGCTTGTTCAATAGTAGAAGCATTTCGAAGATCTAAGCGGAACTAAAATTAATGATTTTGAAACAAAATTAATGTTTCCTTATCTGCACACTTTATGTTTCCCTTGTTTTACTTCAAAGTTCACACCAATATGCGACAGAGATGACGCTAAAGCTTCATACACTAACAATAACTTAAAGTAGAGCTCACGTCTTCGAACTAGGTAGTATAACACTCTGTGAAATCGTAGTCCCTATGGTTTTAATATTGGCAGAGCATTAAGGATTGAGTGCAATGACTTATCTAGCGAAGTGAAATCAGTGTAATTTTTAGTTGTACGAGGGCTTTTTCAGAAATAACCGAAAAATGCCCATTGCTCAGCAACTAGTGGAGCTTTTTTAATTCTGTAAACGACATGATATTCCTTATTTCCTTACGGATGTTCCCAGAAATTATGAAGTGCATCATTTTGCACAATGAATGTCTAGACGATTTTAAAGATGGCGGCCCACCTTGAAACTTGGTCAAAGGAGGAAATCAGAGCTGTCATACGTTTTTTGAACGCCAAAAGTCTGAATTCTACCGAAATTCATAAAGAATTTCAGAGTGTATATGGTGAGCATGTTATAAGCCGTACACAAGTCTATCACTAGTGTAATTTGTTTGAAGCCGGCCATTCCGACTTGACAGACAGGGAAGGGAGAGGGCGTTCGATAACTGCGACGTCAGAAGACAATGTGAAGCGAGTTTATGAGCTTATTCGTCAAGACAGGAGGTTGAAACGTCATGAAATCTCAAGCAGTCTTGAAATTTCGGAAACTACTGCCCATAGAATTGTATTTGATGAACTTGGCTACAGAAAAGTCAGCGCAAGATGGGTTCCTAAGCAATTGACAGACAATCATAAAGAACAAAGATTGGACATCTGCAGGGAACTTTTGAGAAGAAGCAAGAGCTCACGCAGGGTTCACAGGCATACTGCCAACGCCGGCGGAGACTTTCTAGGCTACGATGTGACTTTTCTTGACAGCTTAGTCACCGGTGATGAGACTTGGTTGCACCATTGCACCCCAGAAACAAAGCAAGATTCGATGACATGGAAACATCCATCCTCACCTGTCGCGAAGAAATTCAAAGTCATGCGGTCAGCAAAGAAAATAATGGGAACTGTTTTCTGGGACAGTCGTGGTGTTCTTCTGTTCGAAACCTTACAACCTGGAGAAACAATCAATGCTGCAAGGTACTGCCAAACTCTTGACAAGCTTAGGGAGGCCATTCGCAGAAAGCACCCAGGGCAGTTGACCAACGGGGTCATTTTGCAACACGACAACGCTACACCCCACACAGCACGAGTGACGCAAGGTTGGCTAGAGAAATATGGATGGGAGATTTTGCTACACCCACCAGACAGTCCAGACCTCGCACCATCTGATTATCACCTCTTTGGACCACTGAAACGTGAGCTGGCAGGAAAGCGCTTTGATGACGATGAAGAGCTTGTTGAAAATGTGCGGAAATGGCTACAAAACCTTGACGGAAGTTTCTTCCGAGAGGGTATCTATTCCATGGTGCGGCGTTGGCAGAAGTGTGTTGACAGACTTGGCTGTTACGTAGAGAAATGAAGGACGAGTCAAGGTATGAACACGTGCAAGAATTTTGTTGATAGCATAAAAAACGCGGATTTTACAGGCATTTTTCGGTTAATTATGAAAGAGCCCTCGTATCTTTTAAACAGGACCTAGGAGTAATTTATTCGCCCCTATAAGCCCCAACTCTTTTGAAATCCTTACAGCGCTCCAAGCTTTGATATATTGATATATTCTTGGAGGTAAAATCATGTGTTACTGACACCCATTGCAAATATTACAAAACAACAGTATTGTACTTTTACAAATGTTGACCGCAGCAATGTCAAAAAATCTCATAATTGCAAAACATACTGGACTGACTTTGAAAGCGCTGGGTCGAGAGATACAAACAGAACGAGACAGTGACAAAAAGGTTGTTGCCTTAGCCTTCTGAGATTCGGCCGGCAAATATTTGCTCCTATTGATTTCGCGGCTGTGTCTAGCGTGAGAATGTATTAGTTTCTTGATACCACTCCGGTGCTGATTGTTCAGATGTGATGCCTGAATCATGAGGAAAGATTGGCACGAGTTAGACATTTTGAGCTTGGCCGGAAATTTTTGCAGACTATGTCTAGTAAAGCACTTCCTTCTCATGTATAGCGTAAACAAAGGCGAGAAGACCATCAGCATAAAGTGGTTTAAATGAGAGCAAAACTTTTTCAAACAAACATGCAAAATCGTAATACTTCTTTATACAAGGCTATTTTAAAAGATGCACAGTGTAGCGTACCATTTAGTAAATGTTACGGAGGTCTTTGAGTGATTATATGATATTCTAAGTCTTTAAACAGTAAACATGTAGAAAAGCTATGTTACAGACCTGAAATTGAGCACAATTCTGATGTCGAAGAGCTAAACTGGCCAAACGATTGGCAATTAAAGATTTTTTATATATTTTATCCTAGTTCAATTCGATTTAAAAATACTAGGCTATAATGATTTTACTTTTGCTTAACCTCTCTTATAAAGTTGAAGAAACCAAGGAAATTTCAATCTAAATCAAAAGAATTTTTAATCATCTAGATGGCCTTCAGGTAAAAATTTATAGGCTCTAATGTTTTAAGTAACAAAAATTCATTCATATGTGATTTATCCCAAATTTTTTAATTTTTTAAATCACGTTCATTTGAAAGAAAATATATTCTAAGCGGCTACTCATGAAGAAATTCATTCATTGAATAACTTTTGTATTGAATTATACCATGTGGTAACAAAGAGAATTTATTTATGGAAAAGCACATTATGTCAGTTTAAAAAAAAACGTCTTGACAGACATCAGATGTTAAATTTGTTTGTTTGTTTTGTTCAGTCTATGTTTCAGATTTATAAGGCTCCATTAATTTTTTGATTTTTAAGTGAACCTTGTTAGCATTGTTTCAAATTTATCAAAACGTTTGTGCAGAATATTTTTTCAGCACTTTATTTATATAAGGAAACTTAAGTAAAGATAAATCTGGGCAGTGATTGCATAAATGTGATCAAGTTGAACGCTTGAAAGTTTTAAAGCCATGTATTTTAAATCTGCCTTCAAAGATGCCATATTAAGTTGATTGTCGTCGAAAAATTTTCAATTCATAAGAAAACATAAAAAAGATCTATTTGGATTGAAATTTATATTGATAAGAAAACCGAAACAACAGTCACCCCATGTGAAATATTGAGCTTATGAAAAATCAAAATGGATTG
This sequence comes from Elysia crispata, assembly GCA_033675545.1. Lineage (NCBI taxonomy): Eukaryota > Metazoa > Mollusca > Gastropoda > Plakobranchidae > Elysia > Elysia crispata. Next base: position 45,385 of record JAWDGP010005385.1, on the reverse strand, counting down.
TGTCACAGGTCGACTAGATGTAGATCACCAAAAAAAAAATATTTTTGTTTTACCATTTTGATATCAAATCTGTTTATAACCCGATGAAGCGCCATAATGGCATAGGTTATACCTGAACGCTAGAATGTCATTTTGCGAGATTTATTATCATTATTATTATTATTATTATTATTATTATTATTATTATTATTATTATTATTATTATTATTATTATTATTATTATTATTATTTGCACTATTAGTAGTAGTCGTAGTAGTAGTCGTAGTCGTAGTAGTAGTAGTAGTAGTAGTAGTAGTAGTAGTAGTAGTAGTAGTAGTAGTAGTAGTAGTAGTAGTAGTAGTAGTAGTAGTAGTAGTAGTAGTAGTAGTAGTAGTAGTAGTAGTAG
>JAWDGP010005385.1:0-40000 GCA_033675545.1 Elysia crispata | reverse complement strand
CGCTAAAGAAACAGTTTTCAGCCTCGCACATAACCAAACGTGTTAGTTCATCGGGAAAATAGTGATAGCCATTATCGAAGTAAAGAAGATCATATTCAGTATCAGTCTGCAACCTTCTTCCGTGTTTAAAAAAAATTGGTCTACACTTCACACACACATACCTACCTACTCAATCTTTCTGTGCGTGATTCTCAAACGGCAAATGAAAGAAAAATGGCAAACGAGAGAAAAAAATTTGCAAATGAAAGAATGTATTGCACTTTTATGAACTTTAAAGCTGGTAAAAGCAATTGATAAATTGACGAGTAAGAATGTATGTCTTTTTATTTTCTTTTTTTTTTCAAAAAAATAAAAAAAAAGAAAAAAAGAATTTGGATTAATAGGCACAAAGCAATATCGCTCCAGCCGTCAAGGAAAGAAACCGGAAAACTACCAAAAATGATATATTGTGTGAGGTTAAGGAAGATATGGAAACTAATAGAAAGACAAACCAAAAAAAAAAATAAAAAAATTGCTGTTTTAAGGTGAATCAAGGAACGACATGGACGACAATCGTTGTACTGTATTGATACTATTCATTATAACCGCGAGAAAATAGTGGCGACTGAGAAAGATGGCAGGAGTTTATATTGATGTCAGCGATAATATTGATGTGGCCTTGATATGATGAAAGTGAGATTGGTAATGATTTTTTTTATGACCATGATGAAGATAAGGATAACATTGGTGATGGAGACAAGAATGCTGATGGAAATCATATGTTTCGTGATCCTCAAAATGATCATCATATTAGATTCAATTAGTTACAAATATAAATAAATTTAGAGATAGCAGCTAAAAAGAAAATGAAGGTATGATCCATTCCAGCATTTAGTTAATGAAATAGAGTTTAAAAAAATTGTCGTGATAAATAAAAAGATCACGGCAATTGTGATAATTCAATGCTAAGATTTTTTGTAATCATTATAATCGTCATTGCTAAGAAGTCAAGAATTATTATTTTGCATACAACGTTTGAGAGATCAATTATCTTTTTCATTATTTTGTTCTTTTCCATGGTTTAAAAAATCAGTTCCATCGCTGTAATATTTTTCACGAAAAGCAATTCAACAGTTGTTTAATACACTTGTATAACTGTTTTCTTACATTGCTGTTATTGCCACTACTAATAGCACTCCATCACTGCTACTACTACTACTACTACTACTACTACTACTACTACTACTACTACTACTACTACTACTACTACTACTACTACTACTACTACTACTACTACTACTACTACTACTACTACTACTACTACTACTACTACTACTACTACTACTACTACTACTACTACTACTACTACTACTACTACTACTACTGCTGCTGCTGCTGCTGCTGCTACAACTACTACTACAACAACAGCTGTTACTACTACTACCAATACTGTTACTCCTACTACTACTACTACTACTACTACTACTACTACTACTACTACTACTACTACTACTACTACTATTGCTGCTGTTGCTGCTGCTCCTATTACTAGTACTACAACTACTGCTGCTGCTACTACTACTATTACAACAACTGCTACTACTACGACTACTTCTACTACTACTACTACTACTACTACTACTACTACTACTACTACTACTACTACTACTACTACTTCTACAAAGAAATAATAGAGCCAGTAATTCTACTACTAGTACCACTACAACTTCTGCTACTGCTACCATTACTGCTACTGCTACCATTACTGCTACTACTACTACTACTACTACTACTACTACTACTACTACTACTACTACTACTACTACTGCTGCTGCTGCTGCTGCTGCTTCTGCTTCTGCTGCTGCTGCTAATACTACTACTTCTACTACTACTATTACTACTACAATATAAAAGTAATAGAGCCACTAATTCTATCACTAGCATTTTTAATTCACTAATTTTCTGATTGTTTATAGTTGCTAAATTTTTTATAAAAAAAATTGGAACAGTAATTTCATTTTTATATTTTCAATATTGTTTCAATGCTAAGTATTTAATCAATGTGACAATTACATCATCATCATTATTATTATTATTATTATTATTATTATTATTATTATTATTATTATTATTATTATTATTATTATTTATATTATTATTATTATTATTATTATTATTATTATTATTATTATTATTTTGTATTATTATATTATTAGTAGTAGTGGTAGTAGGTTATCATCATCATCATCATCATCATCGTAATCATCATCATTTATTACTATAATATCGCTGCAATAATTTGTTCTTGCCACCATTCTAAATGGCCGTCTCGCCTTCGGCAACCTCAATCTGTTGAGAGTGACATCTGTTGCAGCCCACCCTAGTCAGCTGTCAGCTTAGAGTACAGACTCGGCTCGCTGGAGAGCATTACAGTCGCACTAGCAAGTCTTCCTTGATCGAAATCTGTCACATCGCAAGATGGTGCGGAGAAAGACGTCATGAAATATCAATTGAATGGGAAATGAAAAGGACTGGTTATCAGTTTAAAACACTAATTAAGAGTGTACATGGAGTTGATTCTTATCTACTCTTATCAATCTCAATTCAACTTTTTTAAAATAGTTTTGTGTCCTAAATCTTGCAATATTAATTTTATTTCCTTTTTTTTCATTTTATACTGGTTTTTTATGTATGTCGCTTAATGCTAAAATACCTGAATTTTTCCATTTCATCATGACTCGAAATTTAAATAATTACCAATTAAAACATTTGAACAAAAATGTCACGACTTGAAATACTTCAACATGCCCTCAACACCATAATTATTGCATGCAGATCAGCGCAGAAAAAAAAAAAACGATATTTATGACCAGCAGAACTAACCTACAAGTAGCAATATCAAGATCAGTGGCGCGAATCATAAAACCCTCTAAGCTTCAATTATTTTGGAGTCATGATATTAGCGAATGAAAGATGATCTGCCTCAAGCATATTGAAGAGCAACCGCACAGACCACTGCAGGACTTTGGGGAGCTTCAAATCTCCTAGAAAGTCAAGAACGCTGCACACAGACTTTAGGGATCATTGGCCATGTCTTCATTTCTGATCCGTGTGATTCATGGGCAATCGCAGTTAGAGTAGAAGGAAAGACTTGACATACAGAGTCATACTCAATGAGGAGATGCGGAAAAAATGATGCATGCAGTGTGTTTATATGAACAAATTTTGTCAATTGTGAGACAAATCAAGTTCAAGTGGCGTATAACGGGAACAATTCACGATTACAAGGACTTGTAACCAGAATATTCCTTCAGGTCCTCACCCCATTAAGAATTTTTGTTTCATTACAGCCATCTTGCCTATGAATTTTTTTTCTTTTCTGTTTTGTGACTGTGAATATTTGATTTCCATTACTTAATTAAGTTCTTTGATTATAGCAGTAAATAGACTGAAACCAAGATCAAATTGTTTCGTTGAGAAATTTAGAATCCACTCTGAATTTTTTTTTCTTTGATAGCCTTATCTTTAGATTTGGGTTAGTAAAGTCTACATTAAAAATCACTCACTCAGACATTTTAGGCAACGAGATGCCAAGCTTTTCTTACTGAATTTATACGCTGAAGAAATCTGACGCTCGGAAAGCTAAGAAAATCAGAGGTTGCGATGCCATACCAATGGTCGCGAATGTGAGGGTTCATCACACGTAGCCTGGTGCCAATAATTTGTATGGTCGATATATTTGTCACAGCCTCCGTCAAAATGTGTCTGGCTTGCTAGAAATTTGATCTTCGTTAGCAAATAATTCTCACACTTCCTGAGACACGAGTTCCTCTCTTCTCCTCAGCCTCGTGACAGGAGCTGAAAATTTTGCAGATTGCATTATATTCGTTGATTTTCTTTTCTGCAGTTGTGTTAAACAAATTGTTTTGGGAACATTAAGATCTTTGATCCTTTCACGTTTTGAAAGATCTTACATAGTTTGAAAGAATAGGAACAGATATTATGAATAACATTTCTTTTCATATTTAAATAAATATTTATGATGAAACTTTACTCTAATTCCTTTTAAAACTGACAAAAAAATTTTACGTTTGAAATAAATCCTGGATTATGAAGTTAGATTAATAAGCTTGTAAAAAACTTAATGAAATTATAAGATTTATAAACAATAGATAAGGTATCACATTTTTTATAAAACTTAAAATTCGATTGTTTGTTCCTTTGTCTTATCTCATGATATTTTCCTTGACTGGCAGTGACATCCCTTTCCTTTATAGCTAGTGCACCAGCAAATTATTTTCAAAGGTATCAACAGATACTTACGTTAATATTCTCATATTATCCCTGACCACAACTGATTGAAGCTTCTTTTTATCTTGTGGTTAGCTTAAATTCATAGAGAAACGGTAAGAGGCAATTCCAGAAAATTACCTTGTAATCTATGAGTCTGCTTTTTTCTTTCATTTTCCTCTTTTGCCCTTGCGAGAAATATTTTTATCGTTGGCTTTGAACCTGTTTCTATCTGCGTATCTCTGTCTGTCTCTGTCTTTTTTTTTTAATCTATTCCTTTTATGTCTAACTTTCATTCTTTATCGTACTCAGTTTCAAAACAGATTTAATGTTTAAAAAATGCTATCATTCTCACACAATTTACATGTTGATTTCACTTGTTCTCTCTGAAACTCCTCTCGCCCATCAGTAATACAAATCCAATCGTCACGTGCAGTCCCTAGATTAGCTGAGGCAGTGGCCATTTTGGCTCTATACTAAAGCCGCAAGTTGTGGCTTTTCCCACGCCACTCAACGCTACAGTTGACAGTCCATGGCTACGAGTCACAAGCGCCGCTCATTCCTGCAGAGCCACACCATTCAGGCTCTTTGCTGGTCCTGTATCCGCCCATTAAGGCAGATTACGTCTCTATATTTTTCAAATGAGTTTGATGTTCGCTATTTCTTGATTCTAGAATGTATTCTGGTTGGTCGGGAATGGGATGCCTGTGTTGAAAGCGAGTGATTTTTTTTTAATTCTATGCCATTTAATATATAGATTAATGTGATTTTCGTTCGTTCCATTGCTTAATTTCAAACGTTGACTTGATTGTTTTCATTATTGGATCTGCATTCTGTCCAGGTCTTACTATACTCTATCTCTTTCAGACTCATTTTGACTACCTAATCTATTATTCTCGCCCTTTGTATCTCCCTCTTCATCCTCTCTTTTTTTTTTTTTTTTTTTTTGGCTCTCTTTATTTATTTTAATTTTTTTTATACCTTTATCTCTTTTTTTTTCTTTTTGTCTCTTCCTCTGTTTTATTAGTTTTCATTTTCTTCACCAGATTGTAATGCTGTGCGTCTGTGTTCAGACCATTATTATCAAAACACCTAAAAGTACAGTGTGCAATCTATCGATCTATCGATACGTATTTTAGCGTTTAAATGCTTACAACACGCAACTGATCTTCTTTCTTCTCTGCTGCAGCCTGCAAAAATCAAAGTTATCCCAAGGCTTCTAATGACGAAGCCTAACTATTGTAGATTTTTCCCCAGAAACATTATGAGCATACCATGAAACTGCGCCTTCAATCAATTGAAGGTTCTCTTTGTAGTGCCAATCAAACACTCAGCGCCACCAAAGACGATGCAGCTGTGAGTGTTTCGATATAAACTGGGCAGGCTTTGGCTCCGATAATGTCAAGATTTATAAGAAAATATCAAAGGATTCGAAAAAGGCTGTTAAAGTTTTATTCTATTTGTTTCTATGCTTAATATTTTTTTTTTAAATATATTATAGTTGTGGAAAACTAAAAGGCAAATTGGTGCATAAAAGTAGAGTTGAAAATATACGGTACTTGAAATGCGTACTGATATATCATTATTTTTTCACAGCTGAATTAAATACTTTGAATGATAGATTAAACGATAGGGAAGAAGGATAGTAAATATTTATGACTAATTTATGATATATGAAAGAATACAAAGATTTGATTACAGATAAGCAGATAGCTCATCATTTTTATAGATCAAAGTTAGACATATTCATAGATAGATATAAAGTCAGAGAGATAGAAAGACATACAGGTTGATGGATAGGGGATAGAGAAATTAATAAATGCATCCATATATACACACATACATACATAAAGTTATATACAAATTTATTGATAAAAAGTCATAATGATATACAAGCAAAATTGTAGATGGGCAGATCGAAAGATAGATAGATTACGTATGTAACCATGAATGAATATATTAAAAGTAAAAAGACAATAGACATGTACATCTACACATACCCATTAATTAAAATATACAGCATATAATGATATAATGATAATTATTGTGTTACACGGATGTGTAGATTGGCGGATAAAAGTTATTTCAATGCTTCAAAATACAACAATTTTTGTCCTTTTTTTTCAAGTTTTTTCCATCATTTCTTTGCTGCTGTAACAAAACTACGGCGATTTCCAAATATGACAACTGCAAAATACTTTACAGAAACTACTAGCCTGTTGTGAAGGGACACACGTCGCTCCCTGGGATCGGTCCACATTATTTAATACCGCCATCATAAACTGATCATACTATAAAGACGAGGAGGTCTCCCCAGTCACTAGGGATTTTTTGCTAGGCTTTATCACAAGTATTGGTGGTGAGTGCGTACTGATGTACACGAAATCACCAAGATTACAAGTTCTACGAAGTACAAGAATCCACCATTTCAAGCTCTTAAGTTTTTTGCTTTACTCGTAAAGACTGTGATTAATTTTTTTTTTATTTTTTTAATCGTCATTATTGATGCTTTATAATAAGAAATTTCATACAAGGGCATTTCTTTGTTCAAATAATTTGGGAATGTGTTCTTTGAAGGTGACGAGGATTTGATTTAAAAGAAATCAAACTACAATGGGACAGAAAAAAATAGCAGGTGAAGAACAGTTGCGTGATTAGATTAATTTTCATGTTAAAAAGAAAAGCAATCATGGCTTTAAGCTTGGGGACATTTGCAGTCTTTAAATTCGGCTATGAATTTGTCTCTATATCTTCATCATTGCTCTAATTCATTTACCTCTCTTCTCTTCAAATGATATACCATTTAATTCCTTCCCTCATTCTTTATTTTCTTTGTTTTTTTCTGCCTGGCTCATTTTCTGCCTTTCCCTCTGTCTATCTGAGAGTCAGTCTATCTGTCTGCCTGCCTGTCTGTCTGTCTGTCTGTCTGTCGCTCGCTCTTTCTCTCTCTCTCTCTCTCTCTCTCTCTCTCTCTCTCTCTCTCTCTCTCTCTCTCTCTCTCTTTCTCTCTCTTCCTCTCTCTCACACACACACTCTTTGGCAGTAAAATAAGTACAAAATCTAGAGTACATAGAGGGTTTTTCTTTTAAATAAATTAAAAGTAGAAGTTATGTTATGCTTTTCTTTTTTTTTTTCTCTGTTCCTTTCCCAATCAACCTTTTTATTTATTGAACATTTTGTATAATCTCTTTGTTATAACGACTTGCTACAGCTTCAAATAGTATTATCTACGTTTAATTTTATGTAAAACTAATTGTCAATAATATATTCATAAAAGTTTTGAATAAAATTTAGTTTCATATGTACACAAGCAATCCCATTCTCCATTAAGATCTTGAGGACGGAAAACAACTTTTATTCTATGTCCTCTTGTCTATAATTCTCGCCAATAAGCGACAAGTTCACACACCGTTGTTTTATACACATAACCTGATTTAAATACAGGTGGAAAATCACACACAAGAGAGTTCTGTGGCCAATCGTAATCTTTGAAAAATTCCAAGGTGGTAAATGTATGGACACTCTAAAAATTAATTCTAACTGAGCCAAATAGTACACTTAAATCTTGCATAGAGAACAATAGAGGTCATCAAGATTGCTATGTGTTGCTTCAACATTTTATTTCAGGTGACACCTCTTTAGCTTGATTATTTGGTACGGTATTCTGAGCGATCTGAATTACGGCTCTTATGGCTCTTATACAAGAATGTAATAGATCACAGGAAGAGAAATGAAGAAAGATAAGGAGAAAAGATGGAACATTTTTTACTTTTGCTTTATTTTTTATGTTTGAGTGCGTGTGTGACTAGTTGTTTTGTTGTTTTTTTTTTATGGGGAACTTTTCTTCATAAGGCATATTCTAAAATCCCACAATATCGTATCCAAGGCATATCATTGGTCATTGCCATTCCGAAGCAAGACTATCCTTAGTATAAAAAGAGATAAAACTAATAACGGTAGCTGGGAGCACTCAACGCTTCCTGTATCAGCTGCGGCATATCAAAGATATTAAAGCCTGGTGAAGATGCTCAGCATTTTGCTCAGAATAAACAGTGATATCACACCTTTTATTTCGTTATTCTTGTAATTTGTTTGGGTTGAGTTTGGGTCGAAGCTTCAGTGCGAAGTGTACCTCACCGTGTCACCAAAACCATTTCTTGATCTGATCTCTTCCTTCTATTCCTAAGAAGTTTCTGTTCCTTGTTTAATCGTATTTTTTTAAATATCTGACAAATCTTTTTAAAGCGTCGACCAGCAAGAAAGCAAAGAGGTATCAGTCTATATTTGAACTTGGCATTAATAAACAATGGCTATTTAAAAGTGCAGTTGTGGTATCCAATTCTGCATCATCTTTTTTTTCTCAAGGAGTAGACAGGTAGAGCCCTTGAGCTAATAGGTCAAGTCTTGATCTGATATTTCCATAGATCTAGAAAAAGAATCACGCAACCTACACTCATGGCTTTAACCAGCTCGAGTAAACATAAAACTTTAATTAGCAGTTGGGACGAATCTATGAATGCACTATAGAGATGGAAAATTATCGGGTTTTTTTTTCAAGATTGGCTTCGAATTAGGCAAATCAATATAGAGAAGAAAGATTAAAAAAAAAAAGAAAAGAAATATCACTCAGAGTTTCGTAAGAAAAATTAGTTCTGCTTTCACTCCTCTCATAAACAACAACGCATTTTGCTGTGGTCGAGAGAAAAAAAAACCCACACATTTTCGAAAAAATGAAATGTAAGACATTTCACATTAATTTCTCTTCAGCTGGTATCACTGGAACGCGAAGAAATCATGGGTTAGTACTACTAGTGATCTTATTATTTTTTCGCCTTCTCTTGACGCTTCACCGCTCAGCAGGAAATGCCTCATGAATAATCATTATGCTGTATGATCCTGGCTTGTCTTTTAGTCTGCTCCTCAGCGCGTTCAGACTTCCCAGGGTAGGCAAATATTCCAGCAGTCTGGGTAGACATTTAAAGGTTTTTCCCTCTTTTTTTTCTTTTACAATTATTTTTTCAAACCTCAGAGCTAGTAAGACAATATGTCTCCCCATATCTGTTACAAGTGCGCAGAAAAGCTTATTTACCCTACCTGACTTATGCACAGCGTGCGCTGAAAATACTTAACATAAAATCCTATTCTTTAAAAAATTTTGAACACTCATTACGTACAGAATATCGCGTCACTTTTAAAGATGAATTGAAACTTTCTAACCACATGGATTTTAAATTCAAGAAGTGCCAGTCATGTATAAGGTATGAATAAATAAATGTACAAATATATTCAGTGAAATGAGTATTGAGAGAAGTTACGGAAAATACGAGTTCAGTCAAGATGGGTCTGATCCTCGTTGAATGCAATCAGTCTAAGGTCAGTTGAAGCCTGGTGCTGCCCGTCCTGGAGCGGTGGTAAAGTCTGAGAGGGAACATTCCGGATTCGTCTCAAGCTTAAGCTAACCACGGGGTACTTATACCCATCTGAACTCTTCTGTTTCTCGCTGCTTGAAGGGTTTCATAGACCAAAGTCAAAAGTATAGTTTCTGATATGCTATTTCTTCATCCTTTTCTTTTTTATTCTCAAGTATACGCAGCCCAATTATTATCAACGTTATCTGTACAATCGAAACATAGTTTTACATTATTACTCACTGATCTTTATTTTCCTCATCATCATAGGCTTTATGACCTTCATGATCATCATCGTCATCGTTATCGTTGTCGTCGAGCAAATTGTGAATTTTTTTTTAATTCTTCTTCTTCTTCTTCTTCTTCTTCTTCTTATTCTTATTATTATTATTATTATTATTATTATTATTATTATTATTATTATTATTATTATTATTATTATTATTATTATTAATATTATTATCATTATTGATAGCCCCGTTCTGCAAACGGGACGCTGGTGTCAATTTACCGGGGCTAAGGTGCGTGTGTGTATTTAAAGAGGCTTATAAATTGTCTTGATATGTCTCCTTTTACTTACATGATCCAGATATATGCCTCGAACTATCCATCTTTACCTAGAATCTAGATATCTCGATAACTCTAATTGTTATCACATCAAAATTCACATAGATTAAGAGTTTTTATTTTTTTTTTTTTTTTTTTTTTTGTTATCGATGGGCAGTCTAGGCTAGATGTTTAGATCTAGACCTAGATATTTAGATCTAAATTAGATCTAGATCTACATCAGTCTAGACATTTAAATTTAGATCTAATATTCTAATTATTGAGAATAGGTAAAGCTCTTGATCTAGTTTCGACAGTTCAACTTATTCCTACCGCCACGGGATATAACAATCGAAACAAACGTTGTATTCGTTTCCCATTAAAAACAAACACAGATTTGTACGGCTAATTAAAATATCCACCACAAAAATCTGATGACCCATTGCACGTTTCAGGTAACGATCTTTATATTATGATTATTACCATTATCGTCATCAACATCAACATCATCCTCATTATTATCATTCTTCTTCTCCTTCTTCTTCTTCTTTTTCTTCTTCTTCTTCTTTTTCTTCTTCTTCTTCTTCTTCTTCTTCTTCTTCTTCTTCTTCTTCTTCTTCTTCTTCTTCTTCTTCTTCTTTTTCTTCTTCTTCTTCTTCTTCTTCTTCTTCTTCTTATTATTATTATTATTATTATTATTATTATTATTATTATTATTATTATTATTATTATTATTATCATCATCATCATCATCATCATCATCATCATCATTATTATTATTATTATTATTATTATGATTATTATTATTATTATTATTATTATTATTATTATCATTATTATTATTATCATTATTATTGTTGTTGTTGTTTAATCATATATTTAAACAATCTCATTTTTACTTACATTAGAAATTATTGTTGATATCAATCGATTGGAAGTTTGCCTGTAATTTTTTAGCAAAACTTTTTTTTTCCTCTAAATTATGATAAATCATATTTTTTAAATAATTTAGCGCATGTGTAAATAAATCTTTACCCTTATTATCGACTAAACGGGTCTAGGATTATCATTAAGATCTAATTTGTACTATTCGCAGATGAATACAATTTATCATATATATATATATATATATATATATATATATATATATAGAGAGAGAGAGAGAGAGAGAGAGAGAGAGAGAGATATATATATATATATATATATATATATATATATATATATATATATAGATAGATAGATAGACAGATAGATAAATGACATATTTAGTTTCTATGTACCGGCATTTAAAACCTTTTTAAGTCCTATCTACAAAAACATGAATATATCGATGAATAAGAAGTTGAGTAGCCAGACAAAGATATACAAAGATCTAGAATTGATTCCAGGAAATCAGTTTTTATTAGTCTTGTAAAGAGATAATGTTCCTCGCGCTATCGCCATGGAAATAAAAACCTACTTGCAAATTGAGAAGACCTCCAATTACCCCTACGTCTATCACGATGCCGTTAGAGTAGCTCAGGAACGTTTCTAGAATACCGCAATACCTCAGGAATTGGTGCGTCCTTTTAATTGATTTTTCTTTTTAAAAAAGAGAAAAAAGCAGTACCCTGTCTTAAATTGATTTTAACAAGATCTCTCTGAGTTAGAAATACAGCTTTCTTAAATAATGAATATTTTGAAGCTGAACAACTTTGTCATTTCGTCCTTTAGATTATTTAAAACGATTCGATCACTATCTATGTAAAATTTACTTGCACATAATGGGTCAATTATCCGCTTAAAATGAAGTAGACTTTCTTATATATTATTTAGGTGATATACAACCATTTTTTGTACTTTGCTATAAATTTTCCTCCTTGGAGAAAAAAGACATATTTTCCAATTCCTTACATTTTCAGTCCTATGAAATCTAAGAATAAAGTCAAACAAGAATTGTCTAATTTCACATCTTTAACGTATTTAAACTTTTACTCTGATAAGCGTATGCAATCGCAAATTACACTTTTGATGAAGATAAGTCTTCTAGACGTAAAAAGGCAAGGTTTGAAAATTGTACTGCGTGAAAACAGTGGTAAAAAGAGTTTAAAAATAATTATTTGTACAGAATATATCCATAGCTTCATCATCTAAAGTTATTTCTTATTAAAATTCATTAAATTATTAACTTATGAAATTTAGAAAAAAGAATAATTTACCATATACATATATATATATATATGTATTAGGAAGCAACAGAATTAGCTGATCTCGATTAATTAATATTCAAGGGCGTTTCCAAAATGTTCAAAGAAGTTCGATGTGTTGTCAACCAGACGGTTCTTATTTTTCGAAAAACAGAAATGTACACTGATTCTTTTATTTTTGACATGACCATAAGATGGTATTATTTCATCAGCACTGTGATGTGCAAAATATTCTTTGAAATTACGAATTGTTACATTTCTATATAAACTTACTTCTCTTGATCACTGATAATGCCTTCACAAAAAGCGAGAATCAAAAGGGTGACACTTAATTACCGTCTTATTGATGGTATCAAAGAGACTGTTGTTTCTGTGAAAAGAAATTACATAAAAAAAATAGAAACAACAGCTTTTATCATGTATAACCACGAATAAAAGCATCATCATCAAACTTCAATATAATTATTGGCTAGGACTAGTGGTTGTGATCCACAACACAAACTCTTTCTTTAAGTCATTGTGCGGAATAAACAATACAGCTGCTCTTAAAGAGGCCCGGCTGCAGTGGTCTGAAACAACAGGTTTTGAACAGTTGTCTTTCATAGTTTTAATCAACTTAACCTAGAGAGGTCTTGACAATTACTTTCACTCCCGGTCTTGCTTTCCTTAACTGCAAAATTTCCAATGTCAACCCAACATTGGTTTCACACCTCAAACACCTCTTTTTTAAAAGTTGACGAAAACAAGCGTTTCATTCGTCTAACCTAACCAATTGGACTAACGGTGTGAAGTAATTTCCTCTGCCAGCTGCGCCTCCAGAAAGCTGAGAGATGTCAACACAGCGCTGATCAACTATACATGAGAATTTGAGACATTAGATATACATCTTAGAGTCCTTATCTGTTAGACGTAGGGCTAAATAGCGTCCACACTTGACATATTCAGATTTAAATGTTTCTGTTTCCATGTCAGGATGCATGTACTAAAGAATCTACTATCTCTGAGGTGTGTTTTTTTAATTATTTTTCCAGGTTACCTCTTTCGCTCCCCCCCCCCCCTTTTCTCTCTCTCTCTCTCTCTCTCTCTCTCTCTCTCTCTCTCTCTCTCTCTCTCTCTCTCTCTCTCTCTCTCTCTCTCTCTCTCTCCCTCTCCCTTTATCTCTCTCAGTGTGCATCCCTCTCACTGCCCCCCCCCTCTCTCTCTCTCTCTCTCTCTCTCTCTCTCTCTCTCTCTCTCTCTCTCTCTCTCTCTCTCCAGTTGAGTTAGAAGACGAGGTGAGGTATAATGACTGATACACATCATGAATCCTCTGAAAGAAAACCACTAGTCTTGTACCAAGCAGGACAAAGCAATGATGAGCATAGTGTCATTTAGAATACGCGTTGGATTTGCCATTTCACGAAGATTTGAATCGATTGTCAGAGAGCAGGAAATTCACAAAACCTCTTTATGTATACCTTGGATTCTCTCTAGATATAAAAAATACATATACGCGTACTCATTCTTGTGTAATTCAAGGGAAAATTGTTTTATACAGCTTTTTTAAAACTTTTTAGTCCAATGCTGCCTAAAAGAAGGCCCCAAAGACAAGAGCTTGGCCAGGACTCAAGTTAGATCATACTGAGTGACTCATCTCTCACGCAAGTCATTCCTCTACTTCCATAAATCGGTTACACTCGTTGGCCAATGATGGAATACACGTTACGCTTCTTGTAATTTTGCACAGAAACCAGCTCTGCTGAGCAGAAAATAATACCCATAACATCAGAACAGACTCAATTAAAGAGTCATCAAATTGTCGTTACCATAATTCACCTAACATTGTCCCACACCATGTTGTTTCAATGTGTTTTGATTTATTGTGGTCAGAAGAGGCAGCTCGCGTGTCAGGAACAAAGCTCTTACTACAGTACATTGATGACAGTCGTAACCTTTCACATGGTAGTTAAGAAATGAAAGAGATAGAATGCATCGCAAGGCATCAATGTTATGGCTATTTTAAGAATATTTTATTTGTCATTGTGTTCGTGTTGATGTTTTATTTTCTAGCGCTGTTGTTAAATTTGTTGTAACCAGTATTGTTTTCTTACCACTTCTATGTTATACCAGTTTCTCACTTTTGTCCTAATTTAGGTCGCTTCCTAACATTTAAAGTTAGTGACGAGGGCCGTGGTGTGATTCAGGACTTCCGTTATTCGTTTTGAAGTCTAGTCTAAAGTAAAAGAGATAAAAACCTGCTTGTATTTTGGTCTCTTTTAAGTTAAGACGATAGTGTAAGTGTCGTAAATCAAGTGCTCGAACAACAAGGATTTCATAACTAGGAATCTTGAACACTCGTGTGATATGAGATACATCGCGGTAGTACCATTTCAGCCGATCTGTTAACTCTTGCGACAAAGGGATTAATTGGCCACGAACAGTACAATTCAGCCCCTAACACTTCAAGGTTCAATGAAGAATTCTCAAAAAAAAACCTGCTTTATCTTGAAATAATAAAAAAAAGTCGGATAGTCTTTTAAAGTAGCAGTCTGAGAGCCTATTAAAACTTATTAATATGCATATACAAATAAGCAATTAGATTTGAATTCCTGCAAGCCATTGCTTCGAAAACAAAGGAAGCGGATTCCCCAGTACGCTTTGTTTGCACCTCAGTGTACTATTGCTGAAATGAGTTGGCGTTTAACATACTATGGCAAAGCTTCTGGTATCAGCCTGAAGTAACGATAGGAAATTTGCTATTTTTATCAATGACGAGAACAAGCGCCATTGCATCTCATAAGCAATGAAATTATGCTCAAAACTTAAGGAAATATTTTTCAAATTTTTCTTGTATACAATCATAAAAGTGAAATTTTGCATTCTTATTATGCTATATGAAAAAATAACTCGCGTAAATGATAACCGTTATTTTCCAAATGCTTGCTGGAGCGATAACTTTGAATCGAACGGTAGGTTGCTCTAGTGTTATACATTTCTTGTAAGATCATTTTATTTGAAATAAACATTTCAAGGCAAGGATTGTTGTTACATCGATTAACGAATAATTTCTGGCTTAAGTGTGACTGTTTACTAATCAGTCTCCTTCCACCTTCTTGGCGCTCTTTCACTGTCTATTCCTTTGTCATTATTTCTCTTCTTTCACACTCTTTCTCTCTAGCTCTATTTCTGTGTTTCTTCTATCCCTCCCTATCTCTGTGTACCTATTCATTCGATCGCATTTTTCATCTCCCATATCCCTCTCAACCTCTACCCATTGGTCTCTTCCTTCGTCGGACAATTTTTTTTTGCATGTCCTTCTTACCATCATTCTGTCGAGTTGTTTTTTCCTCTCCTCCATCATCTGGGGGCCTCATCTAAATCTCTTGTACTGGCTCCACTCTTGAACTCTAGAGACATGCAGGCGCCCCCTGTCTTGACACAGCAGGCCAATTGGATCGGAGCGGCGGCACGAGGAAAATTACTCTGCAGATGAGCAAGAGTTCCACTTGTCATGACACTTTGACAATGTATTCTGTCAAAATGCTTCGTTCGCTGCATGTTTTAGATCTCTGCCCACGTTTTCTTCTTGTCTTAGACAGATTGTCATCAAAATATTTTCTGACACCTACACATACTGATTGAGGGTGGTAGCAGTAGTAGTGGTGGTAGTAGTAGTAGTAGTAGTAGTAGTAGTAGTAGTAGTAGTAGTAGTAGTAGTAGTAGTAGTAGTAGTAGTAGTAGTAGTAGTAGTAGTAGTAATAGTAGTAGTACTAGTAGTAGTGGAAGGAGTAGTAATAGCAGTAGTACTAGTAGCAGTAGTAGTAATGATGGTGGAAGTAGTAGTATTTGTGTTGGTTTTATTGCCTTTGTAATTTAACATTAAAGGGGCTGAAATATTTTTAATAAGATATTTTACTTTTGAAATGTCGCACGTTTGTTTTTGATATCGATGCGACTTGACCCATTCTACTTTGTTCGACATAAGTTATTTATAAACTTGTAATTTATTACAAAAGCTAAGAATTAACATCAAAATCTGTTAAAATTCTTGGAAGAGAAGGGAAAGTCTGGTAAAAAAATGAATTCGTTTAATAATAATTTGTCTTCCTTTGTCATGCAAAGCAGCAACAGACAGCAACGATCAACTCTACAGCGCTACGTCCGACTGGCAATCAAAAACATAAAGGCAAATCGTATTATCTCCTACAGCTCATATTGACATGAGAAAACATTCTCACCGGAGCAGAGCGTCAGGCAGAGGAGGCGATAGGGAGAATAGAGAGGAAGAAAAGACGATTGCCGCCCTGTGACCAGACCAGGGTTTCTCAAATATTTACTTGGATTGATTCGGGCTCAATTCTAGAAACCCTGAACGTATTGGTTCTTCAGATATCTTTTTTGATTCGTCGTCTTGGAATGGCTCAGAATCGGTGGTTAAGAGAGACTGAGAGTATGTGGAACGTTCGTATCCAGATCTTGAAAGGATAAAACACGAACTGAGATGTTTTAAGAAGTAAACAGTCGATTAAAAGCAACAGATTGTATAATTGTTGCCCAATAATCATCTTAATCTTTATTTCATAAGATCAACATAACTTTCTAACCGCCAAGTGGCCTGTCATAGAAAATAAGTCTAAAAAAATTTTATCACACTCTTTCTCTCTCTCTCTCTCTCTCTCTCTCTCTCTCTCTCTCTCTCTCTCTCTCTCTCTCTCTCTCTCTCTCTCTCTCTCTCTCTCTCTCTCTCTCTCTCTCTCTCTCTCTCTCTCTCTCTCTCTCTCTCTCTCTCTCTCTCTCTCTCTCTCTCTCTCTCTCTCTCTCTCTCTCTCTCCATGTACAACTGTTGCCATTTTCAGTAAGGGTGCAGAAAACTTTCATAGGTTCATGCTTTCATCACTTTGGGTACTTTTTTCACTTAGGCCTACCATCAACATTGATTTTTGTGGTTAAACTTTTTACATCTTTTACCTAGACCGAAGTTTATTGTCGAAAGATACAGCTTCGATTTAGAGGCATGTTAGATTATTGAAAAATACAGTTTCCGACATCTCGGTCCGAAGCTATGTCATTTGTATTCTTTATTTCCATTAAGTGAAAGACTAGGGTCTTTACCGATACTATAGGGAAGCCAATTTTCATGCAATTTTTTTATTCAATTCCTTTGAACACCTCGTACAGCATCGGTCTGCCGAGATTCTCAGTATTGCTTTCCATTTCAGATTAGGTAATTATACATGTTCTGAACAAAATCGAAATTCATGAAACATCTCTTGTAAACAAAGATAAGATATCCAAGTGAAATTTCTATTTGCGCTAGATCTTAGTCACCAAAAGTAAAAAAAAAATAATAATACCTTCCTCTCTATATCAACAGGTCCATTGGTTTGGGTTTATTCAGAGTACTTAGTTTTATTTTATAATATAATTTTTGTTGATAGTCATTTTTCTCGTTCTCTTGCACAGAAAAAAGAACACGGCTTTTGGTTTCAAGAAGCTTCTTTTCAGATTCGAATGCCTAAAACAAATTCCTGCTGGCTCTGTTTTTCCTTTTGATCTTTCTGTGTCTTCCAGTATTATGATTTACTTAAAGATGAAAGTTCAAGCCTCTTCATACTGTATTTCACTGAAAATTAAGAGTTTAAAGTTTTTGTTTGTTGGTTGGTTTTTCTTTTGTTTGTTTGTTTGTTTGTTTGTTTGAAGCAAAGACTTTTTTGTTCTTTGTGTGACCCTCGGAAAACGGAATATTGGAATTAAAAATTTGATATTCTAATGGCTTGATTAAAAAAAAATTGATCTCCAGAAATGCTATTTAGATCCCAATAAAAATCACCTACGTGCAGTAATCTCTCTGAAGAGGGCCGTCGGCGTGAAAAATCTCAAGATTTTGAATTACCCCCACTGAAAAAAACACTGATATCCTAATAATTAGGAATCTGTTGGATTTTGTTTGAGTTTTCTCTACGTATTTGGTCAGATATGGGATATACTAATTGGTTGCTGCTTTTTTTTTTTACTTCTCATCTTCATGGGTACCTGATGCTAAAAAATATTTTCAATATCTCTTTTTAAATCTAAATCTAAAAGCGGACATCATCCCCATTTTCTCAGTTTATTAGATGTACACTGGCACTGTTTATGGTCAAAGTTGCCTATCATTTACCAAGTTGTTACAGAGTAGGCTTCAATTGTTTTTGAATGGTTGTTAGTTGATCAATCACTAATATTTTGTACAGGTCGTGTAATTTCCTTTATCAAGCAGGTCTCCCGTGAGTAGATTTGAATGCAAGGCATTTAGCGCAGCTAAAATTTTCTGTTAAGAAAGGAATTAACGTTAGGTATCAAATCAGGCTTATCCATCTTACCTCTTTCTTGAACTTAAAACGATTTAAGCTCTACTTCGATGAGGGTTGACTCATATTTAAACACAATCCAATTTATTGTGTAGATGTGTGTGTTAACTGTTCTATTTTAATGTTTACGAAAGTACTTGTTGTCATCTTATATTGAGAACAATAATGAGTATGTTTTAACATCAATTTTTAAAATTTGAATATATCTGGAGGCTACACGATAAAAGCAAAACTCTGTTCACATGCCAGCAAAAATTTTAAATCGTAGTTTACTTACAGCGGAAATGGTCGATATTGCTCTTCATTTTAGTTATTAATGTATTCCTCAAAAAGATCATAGCAAGGTGAAAAATCTTTTTGGAACGCTGAGAATCAAGAGATTTGTCATAATTTTCTAAAATTAATACGCATTGTTATGCAATACAGCAAATACATTGTTCCAACTTTGTATATTTAATCCTTTGCTTTTCTTTACCAGCATAATATATATACCACTCCTTTTACTCTGCGTCCTCTCTTGTCCTTGAAAGCTTGAATACTTTTTCATTACTTCTCCTTAACTAATGTTGTTATTAAAGTATTATGCAGTTTAAAAAGGATACTTCGATCTGTATTCTATCTAGAATGAAATGTTCTGAAAATTAATTATAATTCATGAACGTCTAGTAATGATTTTTTGACGTATGTTCATTATTTCCACAGATTTCTTAAAACAGGTGGAGACAAATCTTAGAGTATTGAACAACTACACTTTTATTGATATTACTGTATAAATGTTGGTTTTGCGAGAGAATTTGATACATCCGAGGCTATAAGAGACCATAATTACTTACAAGTGTAGCAGTGTTGCATGCTGAGACATCCAAGAGGGCTAACTACCTAAAATATATTGCTTCTTGTGAGTTCCTGATTATCCCCCTTTAATGTATACAGTGCCCATGGTTTTGCAAGATTTTTTTTTTTTTTTTTTGCATTGACGGATTTTTTAGTTAATTTCTACGAATTTTTGAGAGTTTCAAAACATTTAAAACACAACAACTTTTTAGAGTAACGACTATAACGGTTAATTTGTTTGAGAATAATTACGTAGTTATGAAAATAAAATTCAATCCGATTATTTTAAAACAATTTCCACAGTTAAGCGTAATAAATGTACTCAAGATATTTAGGAAATTTAAAGCATACAACTTTTAATAATTTATAAGAAAGTAAATATGGCGTTTCAATAGTAACCGGGTAGCATGCAGCTAAAAAAAAGTTTGGCGACTTACAAAATGAACTCAAGCTTTATTTTTCTGTAGATTTGTAAAACTTAGTAAATAAATCAAGCAAAAACAGTTTCCAAAAGCTGTAATAAATGATTTCCTGTATGCTGTACTCCTTTATGCCACATCTTTGATTTTTGGTTCTAAGTGAATCTTAACTTGTCCGCCTAATGAGTCGTTTATCTTTGAATGACACGATAGAGTTAAGCAATTTGGTAAATTTACAATGTTTCTAATTCATATCACGATCTTGAAGAAGAGTATGCGAACACGGTTTCCTCTCACTTCCGAACTTTTCACTCCTTGTCGATTAAAAACTGTTGAAGAAATAGTCCAGAGTGAGAGCAAAAATTTTTGCTAGGATATGTCTGAGTGAGACGCTACCATTGGTTTCTTCTCCTGTATCTGCCTCTCTCTCTCCCTCTCTCTGTTCATGGATAAAAAGAAAATAATTGAAAAAAAAACAATTAGTGAGATGACTAATTTCTCAACATAAAGTATTGTTTATTTTAAAAATATTCAAGCAGTGTTAAAACAATCGACTGCACTATCTCGGAAGTGACTTCTTTTTGCGTTTTATATTTAACTGATGCAGCTGCCTATATTGAACTTCTGTGGGAAATAAAAGCAGAGATGAAGATAAAAGGAAAAACAAGGAGACAGACTTGAAAACAAGCGGATCCTAGTATGCGTTTTCAGTTGATAGATATCTCATGTTTTCCACTTAATTTTGTTTCGTAGATCTCTAACTTCAAAAGAATCAAATCTCAGGTATTAGGTACGCTGCAAAATCTTACTTAAGACCAAAAATTGTTATACAAGACATATTAAGTATTACATATACTTGAATAACTCTGTTTGCTGTTTAAGGTGCAAAGAAATTTAAAGTGAAGTATTAAATTCTTTACATTGTTATGCTATCAGGTAAGATAATAAGTGTATTTTTTAAAGTTTAATTCAAGAGACATCTTAATTAAGATTTCAGCTTGAGAAAAAAAATACGAATTGATTTTTTGAACAGAGAAGAAAAATACACACTGTAATAATTTCTATACAGAATATGAATGGCAAAAAAGCTTTTAATTTTAAGGAGAATTTCCCGTGAAAACATTAGTACAGTTGAATCCAACTTACTCTCCACAATGAGGGTAACCTCTTTGGTCTGTACTGGGGATGTGTTGGCCTGACACCTGTATACTCCCTGGTCACTTGGGCGAATATCGCTGATATGAAGGTTCCACTCATTCACAGAAGGTCGCTCTATGCTTATCCTGAAAAAAATATTCTTATGATTCGATGTAATACCTGCAACCTGTACACCTTATATCACATCGTCTTTTGCCATTCCTACTTTCTTGCCTCTAACACTAAAACAAATATTAACATTGCTACTGTTCTAAAATTTCAAAAGCTACCACCACTTCTACTACCACTACTGCTACTACTACTACTACTACTACTACTACTACTACTACTACTACTACTACTACTACTACTACTACTACTACTACTACTACTGATGCTGCTGCTGCTGCTACTACCACAACTACTACTACTTCTATAACCAATCTTTTTCTTTCTATGTCCATCAATCTTTCTTTCTCTGTTTCTTTGGCTCTTTCTCTCCAAGTTTAAACTCTAATTTTTCTCTACAGTTTCTTCGATTACTAATCTTGGAAATCATGTCCTTAAACAAAACAAAATCATGTTTATTCTTTAAAGGCTACATAATTTTAGACATTTTGCAGTAATAAGAAAGTTCAATTTTCTAATAAAAATATGTAATATCTGATTAACACTTTTTATGAAGTTTCCGAAATCCATTATATAGCCAAATTAGACAAATTTTTAAATATTTACACCCTTATTGGAATGAGCGCTATACTTCTATTTTTTTTTCATTGACGGTAGTTTTCTACTTAGTGGTGAATATTTTTATAATTTTTCGTTAATCATCCCCCTTCATACCTCCAGTATCTTGTTTTCAAAACTTTCCTAAATTGGATCAGACACTCATAATATATAAAAGCCATTTGAAATATTTACGTTTTAAGTTTCTTTACATTATTATCTTAAAGAGCGGATTTGTACCCGAATAAGATTGAGAAAGAAAATGTACGTATTTATTGTATTACTGGTAAACAGTTATTACCTTAAATTTGGCAACTTTCTTTTCAAGTATAGACATCAAAATGGAAACGTTAAAGATTTTCTTAAAACTTTTATAGATATATTGTAAGTTGTTATGATTTATTCAGAATACTTGCTATGTATTGCACATTACCTCTGGTCGTCTATAATCCGCATGTCGTTGAGAGTTAAGGGTGTCGTTGCATTATTTAACCAGATAACCTGTGAGAAGGAAAAGTTATCATACTTCATCTCTCTACTATATCATCTTCACCTCAATTTCTCCAACAACATCATCCTGAAACCCCCTTGCAACCACAGCAGCATTCGCATTATCATCAACATAATCATCACCAATATAATCATCATCATCATAATCTTCACCAAGAAGAAAATTAACCATTAGGTTTTCTTATATAAAACAATCTACAATGAATATCATTAAACCAAAGAAACAGTTCTAACACGGTGGTTTCCTGCTGCCTCAACACGACACGGTAGGACTGCAGTGCTGCTCCTTGTGGCCTTCACACTCGTTCCGCCCATGGGAGGCTCAGTAACTGTTTGGTCTAGAGGAGACACAGAGAAAAAAAGCTTGTCTCAAGTATAATGCAGGGATTTTTTTAGTACTAATTTTACTTCTACTGTTGTATCCCAGTAAGAAACATTAGGTTACTTCGAAAAATCGCGGTTGATATCTATTGATTCTTTTAAACAATTAATATCATCTGAGTACAAATAACACGAATTTCTGCGAACAAGTGTTGTATGGAATTTTTATGGGAAAGTTATAGTCTTGTCTTAAGTGCTATGGGGTTTTCTAAGATACCTTTTAGTTTTAAAGAGCATCATCTTAAACCCTTTCCCCAGAATAATTAATACAATTCCTTCCAACTTACTTTCCACTGTGAGGGTAACCTCTTTGGTCTGTACTGGAAATGTGTTGGCCTGACACCTGTACACTCCCTGATCACTTGGGCGAATATCGCTGATATGAAGGTTCCACTCATTCACAGAAGGTCGCTCTATGCTTATCCTGAAAAAAATATTCTTATGATTTGAAGGAATACCAGTGACCTGTAAACCTAATATCGCATCGACGTTTGTCAATTACTAACTTCTTGCTTCTAACACTAGAACAAATAGTAATATTGCTACTTTTCATAAAATTTCACAAGCTACCACCAATTCCACTTCCACAACTACTACTACTACTACTACTACTACTACTACTACTACTACTACTACTACTACTACTACTACTACTACTACTACTATTACTACTACTACTACTATTACTACTACTACTACTACTACTACTACTACTACTACTACTACTACTACTACTACTACTACTACTACTACTACTACTACTACTACTACTACTACTACTACTACTACTACTACAACAACTACTACTATTTCTAGTACTACTATTACTTCTACGTCTACTACTACTGTTATTATTACTACTTCTACTACTAATCTTTCTCTATCTGTGTCTTTCTCTTTTTCTTTCTCTATTACTGTGGCTCTTTCTCTCCGATTTGGAAACATTCATTTTCTTTTTCTCTACAGTTTCTTTGATTGAAAATGTTCAAATTCATGGACTTAAAATACCCAATCCATTTTTATTCTTTAAAGGTTACATAATTTTCGACAATTTCTAGTAATAAGACAAGTGAAATATCTAATAAAGGTGTATTAAATCTGCTAAATACTTTTAATCAAAACGACATATATTATAAAGTTTCACAAATTTCTTCAAAACCCAAATTAAACAAAATTTCAATTATTTACACCACTATTGGAATGTGTGCAAAACTTTTATTTTTTTTCCTTGGATCATAGTATGCTACTTAGTTGTTAATATTACGCCTTTTTTCGTGAATTAAACTATCAATAACGCTAGTGTCTTGTTTTCGAAACTTTCTTAAATTAGATCAGACACTTATAATCCGTACAAACCATTGGAACGATTTATGTTTAAATTTTTTTTACATTATTATCTTAACGAGTGGATTTATACCCGAATAAGATTGAATACGAAAACAGTTCGTATTTATTGTATTACTGGTAAACAGTTATTGCCTTAAATTTGACAAGTTTCTTTTCAAGTATAGACATCAAATAGGAAACGCTAGAGATGTTCTTAAATCTTTTATAGATATATTATTATACGGTATGATTTATTCAGAATACTTGCTATGTATTGAACATTACCTCTGGTCGTTTATAATCCGCCTGTCGTTGAGAGTTAAGGGTGTCGTTGCATTATTTAACCAGATAACCTGTGAGAAGGAAAAGTTATCACACTTCATCTCTCTACTATATCATCTTCACCTCAATTTCTCCAACAACATCATCCTGAACCCCCTCTGCAACCGCAGAAGCATTCTCATTATCGTCAACATAACCACCACCAGTGTAATCAGCATCATCATACTCTTCACCATGAAGAAAATTAACCTTAAGGTTACCTTATATAAAACAATCTACAATGAACATCATTAAACCAACGAAACAGTTCTAACACGGTGGTTTCCTGCTGCCTCAACACGACACGGTAGGACTGCAGTGCTGCTCCTTGTGGCTTTCACACTCGTTCCGCCCATGGGAGGCTCAGTAACTGCCTGGTCTAAAGGAGATAGGGAGAAAAAAATCATGACTCAAGTATAACGCAGGGATTTTTTTTAGTTTTAGTTATAATTCTACCGTTGCATCCTAGTAAGAGACATTAGGTTACTTCAAAAAAACTCGGTTAATATATTGATTCTTTTGAACAATTAATATCATCTAAGTACAAATATCACGAATTCCTGCAAACAATTGCTAAATGGCATTTTTATGGGAAAATTGAAGTGTTGTCTTAAGTGTTATGGGGTATTTTTAGATACCTTTTAATTTTGAAGAGCATCATCTTAAACCCTTTCCCCAGAAAAATTAGTATAATTCCTTCCAACTTACTTTCCACAGTGAGGTTAACCTCTTTGGTCTGTACTGGGAATGTGTTGGCCTGACACCTGTACACTCCCTGATCACTTGGGCGAATATCGCGGATATGAAGGTTCCACTCATTCATAGAAGGTCGCTCTATGCTTATCCTGAAAAAAATATTCTTATGATTCGAAGGAATACCTGTAACCTGTACGCCTTGTATCAAATCGACGTTTGTCAATTACTACCTTCTTGCTTCTAACACTAGAATCAATATTAATATTGCTACTTTTATTAAAATTTCACAAGCTACCACCAATTCCACTTCCACAACTACTACTACTACTACTACTACTACTACTACTACTACTACTACTACTACTACTACTACTACTACTACTACTACTACTACTACTACTACTACTACTACTACTACTACTACTACTACTACTACTACTACTACTACTACAACTACTATTATTACTACTACTTCTACTACTAATCTTTCTCTATCTGTGTCTTTCTCTTTTTCTTTCTCTATTACTGTGGCTCTTTCTCTCCGATTTTGAAACATTCATTTTCTTTTTCTGTACAGTTTCTTTGATTGCTAATCTTCAAATTCATGGACTTAAAATACCCAATCCATTTTTATTCTTTAAAGGTTACATAATTTTCGACAATTTCTAGTAATAAGACAAGTGAAATTTTTAATAAAGGTGTATTAAATCTGCTAAATACTTTTAATCAAAACGACATATATTATAAAGTTTCACAAATTTCTTCAAAACCCAAATTAAACAAAATTTCAATTATTTACACAACTATTGGAATGTGTGCAAAACTTTTATATTTTTTCCTTGGATCATAGTATGTTACTTAGTTGTTAATATTACGCCTTTTTTCGTGAATTAAACTATCAATAACGCTAGTGTCTTTTTTTCAAAACTTTCTTAAATTAGATCAGACACTTATAATCCGTACAAACCATTGGAACGAATTATGTTTAAAGTATATTTACATTATTATCTTAACGAGTGGATTTATACCCGAATAAGATTGAGTACGAAAACAGTTCGTATTTATTGTATTACTGGTAAACAGTTATTGCCTTAAATTTGACAAGTTTCTTTTCAAGTATAGACATCAAATATTAAACGCTAGAGATGTTCTTAAATCTTTTATAGATATATTATTATACGGTATGATTTATTCAGAATACTTGCTATGTATTGAACATTACCTCTGGTCGTCTATAATCCGCATGTCGTTGAGAGTTAAGGGTGTCGTTGCATTATTTAACCAGATAACCTGTGAGAAGGAAAAGTTATCACACTTCATCTCTCTACTATATCATCTTCACCTCAATTTCTCCAACAACATCATCCTGAACCCCCTCTGCAACCGCAGAAGCATTCTCATTATCGTCAACATAACCACCACCAGTATAATCAGCATCATCATACTCTTCACCATGAAGAAAATGAACCTTAAGGTTACCTTACATAAAACAATCTACAATGAACATCATTAAACCAACGAAACAGTTCTAACACGGTGGTTTCCTGCTGCCTCAACACGACACGGTAGGACTGCAGTGCTGCTCCTTGTGGCTTTCACACTCGTTCCGCCCATGGGAGGCTCAGTAACTGCCTGGTCTAAAGGAGATAGGGAGAAAAAAATCATGACTCAAGTATAACGCAGGGATTTTTTTTAGTTTTAGTTATAACTCTACTGTTGCATCCTAGTAAGAAACATTAGGTTACTTCAAAAAAACTCGGTAAATATATTCATTCTTTTGAACAATTAATATCATCTAAGTACAACTATCACGAATTCCTGCAAACAATTGCTAAATGGCATTTTTATGGGAAAATTAAAGTGTTGTCTTAAGTGTTATGGGGTATTTTTAGATACCTTTTAATTTTGAAGAGCATCATCTTGAACCCTTTCCCCAGAAAAATTAGTATAATTCCTTCCAACTTACTTTCCACAGTAAGGGTAACCTCTTTGGTCTGTACTGGGAATGTGTTGGCCTGACACCTGTACACTCCCTGATCACTTGGGCGAATATCGCGGATTTGAAGGTTCCACTCATTCATAGAAGGTCGCTCTACGCTTATCCTGAAAAAAATATTCTTATGATTCGAAGGAATACCTGTGACCTGTACGCCTTGTATCAAATCGACGTTTGTCAATTACTACCTTCTTGCTTCTAACAGTAGAATAAATATTAATATTGCTACTTTTATTAAAATTTCACAAGCTACCACCAATTATACTTCCACAACTACTACTACTACTACTACTACTACTACTACTACTACTACTACTACTACTACTACAACTACTACTATTTTAGTACTACTATTACTTCTACGTCTACTACTACTATTATTATTACTACTTCTAGTACTAATCTTTCTCTATCTGTGTCTTTCTCTTTTTCTTTCTCTATTACTGTGGCTCTTTCTCTCCGATTTTGAAACATTCATTTTCTTTTTCTCTACAGTTTCTTTGATTGCTAATCTTCAAATTCATGGACTTAAAATACCCAATCCATTTTTATTCTTTAAAGGTTACATAATTTTCGACAATTTCTAGTAATAAGACAAGTGAAATTTTTAATAAAGGTGTATAAAATCTGCTAAATACTTTTAATCGAAACGACATATATTATAAAGTTTCACAAATTTCTTCAAAACCCAAATTAAACAAAATTTCAATTATTTACACCACTATTGGAATGTGTGCAAAACTTTTATATTTTTTCCTTGGATCATAGTATGCTACTTAGTTGTTAATATTACGCCTTTTTTCGTTAATTGAATCATCAATAACGCTAGTGTCTTGTTTTCGAAACTTTCTTAAATTAGATCAGACACTTATAATCCGTACAAACCATTGGAACGATTTATGTTTAAATTTTTTTTACATTATTATCTTAACGAGTGGATTTATACCCGAATAAGATTGAGTACGAAAACAGTTCGTATTTATTGTATTACTGGTAAACAGTTCTTGCCTTAAATTTGACAAGTTTCTTTTCAAGTATAGACATCAAATAGGAAACGCTAGAGATGTTCTTAAATCTTTTATAGATATATTATTATACGGTATGATTTATTCAGAATGCTTGCTATGTATTGAACATTACCTCTGGTCGTCTATAATCCGCCTGTCGTTGAGAGTTAAGGGTGTCGTTGCATTATTTAACCAGATAACCTGCGAGAAGGAAAAGTTATCACACTTCATCTCTCTACTATATCATCTTCACCTCAATTTCTCCAACAACATCATCCTGAACCCCCTCTGCAACCGCAGAAGCATTCTCATTATCGTCAACATAACCACCACCAGTATAATCAGCATCATCATACTCTTCACCATGAAGAAAATGAACCTTAAGGTTACCTTACATAAAACAATCTACAATGAACATCATTAAACCAACGAAACAGTTCTAACACGGTGGTTTCCTGCTGCCTCAACACGACACGGTAGGACTGCAGTGCTGCTCCTTGTGGCTTTCACACTCGTTCCGCCCATGGGAGGCTCAGTAACTGCCTGGTCTAAAGGAGATAGGGAGAAAAAAATCATGACTCAAGTATAACGCAGGGATTTTTTTTTTAGTTTTAGTTATAATTCTACTGTTGCATCCTAGTAAGAAACATTTGGTTACTTCAAAAAAACTCGGTTAATATATTGATTCTTTTGAACAATTAATATCATCTAAGTACAACTATCACGAATTCCTGCAAACAATTGCTAAATGGCATTTTTATGGGAAAATTGAAGTGTTGTCTTAAGTGTTATGGAGTATTTTTAGATACCTTTTAATTTTGAAGAGCATCATCTTGAACCCTTTCCCCAGAAAAATTAGTATAATTCCTTCCAACTTACTTTCCACAGTGAGGGTAACCTCTTTGGTCTGTACTGGGAATGTGTTGGCCTGACACCTGTACACTCCCTGATCACTTGGGCGAATATCGCGGATATGAAGGTTCCACTCATTCACAGAAGGTCGCTCTATGCTTATCCTGAAAAAAATATTCTTATGATTCGAAGGAATACCTGTGACCTGTACGCCTTGTATAAAATCGACGTTTGTCAATTACTACCTTCTTGCTTCTAACACTAGAATAAATATTAATATTGCTATTTTCATAAAATTTCACAAGCTACCACCAATTCCACTTCCACAACTACTACTACTACTACTACTACTACTACTACTACTACTACTACTACTACTACTACTACTACTACTACTACTACTACTACTACTACTACTACTACTACTACTACAACTACTACTATTTTAGTACTACTACTACTACTACTACTACAACTACTATTATTACTACTACTTCTACTACTAATCTTTCTCTATCTGTGTCTTTCTCTTTTTCTTTCTCTATTACTGTGGCTCTTTCTCTCCGATTTTGAAACATTCATTTTCTTTTTCTGTACAGTTTCTTTGATTGCTAATCTTCAAATTCATGGACTTAAAATACCCAATCCATTTTTATTCTTTAAAGGTTACATAATTTTCGACAATTTCTAGTAATAAGACAAGTGAAATTTTTAATAAAGGTGTATTAAATCTGCTAAATACTTTTAATCAAAACGACATATATTATAAAGTTTCACAAATTTCTTCAAAACCCAAATTAAACAAAATTTCAATTATTTACACAACTATTGGAATGTGTGCAAAACTTTTATGGTTTTTCCTTGGATCATAGTATGTTACTTAGTTGTTAATATTACGCCTTTTTTCGTGAATTAAACTATCAATAACGCTAGTGTCTTTTTTTCAAAACTTTCTTAAATTAGATCAGACACTTATAATCCGTACAAACCATTGGAACGAATTATGTTTAAAGTATATTTACATTATTATCTTAACGAGTGGATTTATACCCGAATAAGATTGAGTACGAAAACAGTTCGTATTTATTGTATTACTGGTAAACAGTTATTGCCTTAAATTTGACAAGTTTCTTTTCAAGTATAGACATCAAATATTAAACGCTAGAGATGTTCTTAAATCTTTTATAGATATATTATTATACGGTATGATTTATTCAGAATACTTGCTATGTATTGAACATTACCTCTGGTCGTCTATAATCCGCATGTCGTTGAGAGTTAAGGGTGTCGTTGCATTATTTAACCAGATAACCTGTGAGAAGGAAAAGTTATCACACTTCATCTCTCTACTATATCATCTTCACCTCAATTTCTCCAACAACATCATCCTGAACCCCCTCTGCAACCGCAGAAGCATTCTCATTATCGTCAACATAACCACCACCAGTATAATCAGCATCATCATACTCTTCACCATGAAGAAAATGAACCTTAAGGTTACCTTACATAAAACAATCTACAATGAACATCATTAAACCAACGAAACAGTTCTAACACGGTGGTTTCCTGCTGCCTCAACACGACACGGTAGGACTGCAGTGCTGCTCCTTGTGGCTTTCACACTCGTTCCGCCCATGGGAGGCTCAGTAACTGCCTGGTCTAAAGGAGATAGGGAGAAAAAAATCATGACTCAAGTATAACGCAGGGATTTTTTTTTTAGTTTTAGTTATAATTCTACTGTTGCATCCTAGTAAGAAACATTTGGTTACTTCAAAAAAACTCGGTTAATATATTGATTCTTTTGAACAATTAATATCATCTAAGTACAACTATCACGAATTCCTAAAAACAATTGCTAAATGGCATTTTTATGGGAAAATTGAAGTGTTGTCTTAAGTGTTATGGAGTATTTTTAGATACCTTTTAATTTTGAAGAGCATCATCTTGAACCCTTTCCCCAGAAAAATTAGTATAATTCCTTCCAACTTACTTTCCACAGTGAGGGTAACCTCTTTGGTCTGTACTGGGAATGTGTTGGCCTGACACCTGTACACTCCCTGATCACTTGGGCGAATATCGCGGATATGAAGGTTCCACTCATTCAAAGAAGGTCGCTCTATGCTTATCCTGAAAAAAATATTCTTATGATTCGAAGGAATACCTGTGACCTGTACGCCTTGTATAAAATCGACGTTTGTCAATTACTACCTTCTTGCTTCTAACACTAGAATAAATATTAATATTGCTATTTTCATAAAATTTCACAAGCTACCACCAATTCCACTTCCACAACTACTACTACTACTACTACTACTACTACTACTACTACTACTACTACTACTACTACTACTACTACTACTACTACTACTACTACTACTACTACAACTACTACTATTTTAGTACTACTATTACTTCTACGTCTACTACTACTATTATTATTACTACTTCTACTACTAATCTTTCTCTATCTGTGTCTTTCTCTTTTTCTTTCTCTATTACTGTGGCTCTTTCTCTCCGATTTTGAAACATTCATTTTCTTTTTCTCTACAGTTTCTTTGATTGCTAATCTTCAAATTCATGGACTTAAAATACCCAATCCATTTTTATTCTTTAAATGTTACATAATTTTCGACAATTTCTAGTAATAAGACAAGTGAAATATCTAATAAAGGTGTATTAAATCTGCTAAATACTTTTAATCAAAACGACATATATCATAAAGTTTCACAAATTTCTTCAAAACATAAATTAGACAAAATTTCAATTATTTACACTACTATTGGAATGTGTGCAAAACTTTTATTTTGTTTCCTTGGATCATAGTATGATACTTAGTTGTTAATATTACGCCTTTTTTCGTTAATTAAACCATCAGTAACGCTAGTGTCTTGTTTTCGAAACTTTCTTAAATTAGATCAGACACTTATAATCCGTACAAACCATTGGAACGATTTATGTTTAAAGTTTATTTACATTATTATCTTAACGAGTGGATTTATACCCGAATAAGATTGAGTACGAAAATAGTTCGTAGTTATTGTATTACTGGTAAACAGTTATTGCCTTAAATTTGACAAGTTTCTTTTCAAATATAGACATCAAATAGGAAACGCTAGAGATGTTCTTAAATCTTTTATAGATATATTATTATACGGTATGATTTATTCAGAATGCTTGCTATGTATTGAACATTACCTCTGGTCGTCTATAATCCGCCTGTCGTTGAGAGTTAAGGGTGTCGTTGCATTATTTAACCAGATAACCTGTGAGAAGGAAAAGTTATCACACTTCATCCCTCTACTATATCATCTTCACCTCAATTTCTCCAACAACATCATTCTGAACCCCCTCTGCAACCGCAGAAGCATTCTCATTATCGTCAACATAACCACCACCAGTATAATCAGCATCATCATACTCTTCACCATGAAGAAAATTAACCTTAAGGTTACCTTATATAAAACAATCTACAATGAACATCATTCAACCAAATGAAACAGTTCTAACACGGTGGTTTCCTGCTGCCTCAACACGACACGGTAGGACTGCAGTGCTGCTCCTTGTGGCTTTCACACTCGTTCCGCCCATGGGAGGCTCAGTAACTGCCTGGTCTAAAGGAGATGGGGAGAAAAAAATCATGACTCAAGTATAACGCAGGGATTTTTTTTTAGTTTTAGTTATAATTCTACTGTTGCATCCTAGTAAGAAACATTAGGTTACTTTAAAAAAACTCGGTTAATATATTGATTCTTTTGAACAATTAATATCATCTAAGTACAACTATCACGAATTCCTGCAAACAATTGCTAAATGGCATTTTTATGGGAAAATTGAAGTGTTGTCATAAGTGTTATGGGGTATTTTTAGATACCTTTTAATTTTGAAGAGCATCATCTTGAACCCTTTCCCCAGAAAAATTAGTATAATTCCTTCCAACTTACTTTCCACAGTGAGGGTAACCTCTTTGGTCTGTACTGGGAATGTGTTGGCCTGACACCTGTACACTCCCTGATCACTTGGGCGAATATCGCGGATATGAAGGTTCCACTCATTCAAAGAAGGTCGCTCTATGCTTATCCTGAAAAAAATATTCTTATGATTCGAAGGAATACCTGTGACCTGTACGCCTTGTATCAAATCGACGTTTGTCAATTACTACCTTCTTGCTTCTAACACTAGAATAAATATTAATATTGCTACTTTTCATAAAATTTCACAAGCTACCACCAATTCCACTTCCACAACTACTACTACTACTACTACTACTACTACTACTACTACTACTACTACTACTACTACTACTACTACTACTACTACTACTACTACTACTACTACTACTACTACTACTACTACTACTACTATTACTACTACTACTACTATTCTACTACTACTATTTCTAGTACTACTATTACTTCTACGTCTACTACTACTATTATTATTACTACTTCTACTACTAATCTTTCTCTATCTGTGTCTTTCTCTTTTTCTTTCTCTATTACTGTGGCTCTTTCTCTCCGATTTTGAAACATTCATTTTCTTTTTCTCTACAGTTTCTTTGATTGCTAATCTTCAAATTCATGGACTTAAAATACCCAATCCATTTTTATTCTTTAAATGTTACATAATTTTCGACAATTTCTAGTAATAAGACAAGTGAAATATCTAATAAAGGTGTATTAAATCTGCTAAATACTTTTAATCAAAACGACATATATTATAAAGTTTCACAAATTTCTTCAAAACCCAAATTAAACAAAATTTCAATTATTTACACTACTATTGGAATGTGTGCAAAACTTTTATTTTGTTTCCTTGGATCATAGTATGATACTTAGTTGTTAATATTACGCCTTTTTTCGTTAATTAAACCATCAGTAACGCTAGTGTCTTGTTTTCGAAACTTTCTTAAATTAGATCAGACACTTATAATCCGTACAAACCATTGGAACGATTTATGTTTAAAGTTTATTTACATTATTATCTTAACGAGTGGATTTATACCCGAATAAGATTGAGTACGAAAACAGTTCGTATTTATTGTATTACTGGTAAACAGTTATTGCCTTAAATTTGACAAGTTTCTTTTCAAGTATAGACATCAAATAGGAAACGCTAGAGATGTTCTTAAATCTTTTATAGATATATTATTATACGGTATGATTTATTCAGAATACTTGCTATGTATTGAACATTACCTCTGGTCGTCTATAATCCGCCTGTCGTTGAGAGTTAAGGGTGTCGTTGCATTATTTAACCAGATAACCTGTGAGAAGGAAAAGTTATCACACTTCATCTCTCTACTATATCATCTTCACCTCAATTTCTCCAACAACATCATCCTGAACCCCCTCTGCAACCGCAGAAGCATTCTCATTATCGTCAACATAACCACCACCAGTATAATCAGCATCATCATACTCTTCACCATGAAGAAAATTAACCTTAAGGTTACCTTATATAAAACAATCTACAATGAACATGATTAAACCAACGAAACAGTTCTAACACGGTGGTTTCCTGCTGCCTCAACACGACACGGTAGGACTGCAGTGCTGCTCCTTGTGGCTTTCACACTCGTTCCGCCCATGGGAGGCTCAGTAACTGCCTGGTCTAAAGGAGATAGGGAGAAAAAAATCATGACTCAAGTATAACGCAGGGATTTTTTTTAGTTTTAGTTATAATTCTACTGTTGCATCCTAGTAAGAAACATTAGGTTACTTCAAAAAAACTCGGTTAATATATTGATTCTTTTGAACAATTAATATCATCTTAGTACAAATATCACGAATTCCTGCAAACAATTGCTAAATGGCATTTTTATGGGAAAATTGAAGTGTTGTCTTAAGTGTTATGGGGTATTTTTAGATACCTTTTAATTTTGAAGAGCATCATCTTGAACCCTTTCCCCAGAAAAATTAGTATAATTCCTTCCAACTTACTTTCCACAGTGAGGGTAACCTCTTTGGTCTGTACTGGGAATGTGTTGGCCTGACACCTGTACACTCCCTGATCACTTGGGCGAATATCGCGGATATGAAGGTTCCACTCATTCATAGAAGGTCGCTCTATGCTTATCCTGAAAAAAATATTCTTATGATTCGAAGGAATACCTGTGACCTGTACGCCTTGTATCAAATCGACGTTTGTCAATTACTACCTTCTTGCTTCTAACACTAGAATAAATATTAATATTGCTACTTTTCATAAAATTTCACAAGCTACCACCAATTCCACTTCCACAACTACTACTACTACTACTACTACTACTACTACTACTACTACTACTACTACTACTACTACTACTACTACTACTACTACTACTACTACTACTACTACTACTACTACTACTACTACTACTACTACTATTACTACTACTACTACTATTCTACTACTACTATTTCTAGTACTACTATTACTTCTACGTCTACTACTACTATTATTATTACTACTTCTACTACTAATCTTTCTCTATCTGTGTCTTTCTCTTTTTCTTTCTCTATTACTGTGGCTCTTTCTCTCCGATTTTGAAACATTCATTTTCTTTTTCTCTACAGTTTCTTTGATTGCTAATCTTCAAATTCATGGACTTAAAATACCCAATCCATTTTTATTCTTTAAATGTTACATAATTTTCGACAATTTCTAGTAATAAGACAAGTGAAATATCTAATAAAGGTGTATTAAATCTGCTAAATACTTTTAATCAAAACGACATATATTATAAAGTTTCACAAATTTCTTCAAAACCCAAATTAAACAAAATTTCAATTATTTACACTACTATTGGAATGTGTGCAAAACTTTTATTTTTTCCTTGGATCATAGTATGCTACTTAGTTGTTAATATTACGCCTTTTTTCGTTAATTAAACCATCAATAACGCTAGTGTCTTGTTTTCGAAACTTTCTTAAATTAGATCAGACACTTATAATCCGTACAAACCATTGGAACGATTTATGTTTAAAGTTTATTTACATTATTATCTTAACGAGTGGATTTATACCCGAATAAGATTGAGTACGAAAACAGTTCGTATTTATTGTATTACTGGTAAACAGTTATTGCCTTAAATTTGACAAGTTTCTTTTCAAGTATAGACATCAAATAGGAAACGCTAGAGATGTTCTTAAAACTTTTATAGATATATTATTATACGGTATGATTTATTCAGAATACTTGCTATGTATTGAACATTACCTCTGGTCGTCTATAATCCGCCTGTCGTTGAGAGTTAAGGGTGTCGTTGCATTATTTAACCAGATAACCTGTGAGAAGGAAAAGTTATCACACTTCATCTCTCTACTATATCATCTTCACCTCAATTTCTCCAACAACATCATCCTGAACCCCCTCTGCAACCGCAGAAGCATTCTCATTATCGTCAACATAACCACCACCAGTATAATCAGCATCATCATACTCTTCACCATGAAGAAAATTAACCTTAAGGTTACCTTATATAAAACAATCTACAATGAACATGATTAAACCAACGAAACAGTTCTAACACGGTGGTTTCCTGCTGCCTCAACACGACACGGTAGGACTGCAGTGCTGCTCCTTGTGGCTTTCACACTCGTTCCGCCCATGGGAGGCTCAGTAACTGCCTGGTCTAAAGGAGATAGGGAGAAAAAAATCATGACTCAAGTATAACGCAGGGATTTTTTTAGTTTTAGTTATAATTCTACTGTTGCATCCTAGTAAGAAACATTAGGTTACTTCAAAAAAACTCGGTTAATATATTGATTCTTTTGAACAATTAATATCATCTTAGTACAAATATCACGAATTCCTGCAAACAATTGCTAAATGGCATTTTTATGGGAAAATTGAAGTGTTGTCTTAAGTGTTATGGGGTATTTTTAGATACCTTTTAATTTTGAAGAGCATCATCTTGAACCCTTTCCCCAGAAAAATTAGTATAATTCCTTCCAACTTACTTTCCACAGTGAGGGTAACCTCTTTGGTCTGTACTGGGAATGTGTTGGCCTGACACCTGTACACTCCCTGATCACTTGGGCGAATATCGCGGATATGAAGGTTCCACTCATTCATAGAAGGTCGCTCTATGCTTATCCTGAAAAAAATATTCTTATGATTCGAAGGAATACCTGTGACCTGTACGCCTTGTATCAAATCGACGTTTGTCAATTACTACCTTCTTGCTTCTAACACTAGAATAAATATTAATATTGCTACTTTTCATAAAATTTCACAAGCTACCACCAATTCCACTTCCACAACTACTACTACTACTACTACTACTACTACTACTACTACTACTACTACTACTACTACTACTACTACTACTACTACTACTACTACTACTACTACTACTACTACTACTACTACTACTACTACTACTACTACTACTACTACTACTACTACTACTACTACTACTACTACTATTTCTAGTACTACTATTACTTCTACGTCTACTACTACTATTATTATTACTACTTCTACTACTAATCTTTCTCTATCTGTGTCTTTCTCTTTTTCTTTCTCTATTACTGTGGCTCTTTCTCTCCGTTTTTGAAACATTCATTTTCTTTTTCTCTACAGTTTCTTTGATTGCTAATCTTCAAATTCATGGACTTAAAATACCCAATCCATTTTTATTCTTTAAAGGTTACATAATTTTCGACAATTTCTAGTAATAAGACAAGTGAAATATCTAATAAAGGTGTATTAAATCTGCTAAATACTTTTAATCAAAACGACATATATTATAAAGTTTCACAAATTTCTTCAAAACCCAAATTAAACAAAATTTCAATTATTTACACCACTATTGGAATGTGTGCAAAACTTTTATTTTTTTCCTTGGATCATAGTATGCTACTTAGTTGTTAATATTACGCCTTTTTTCGTTAATTAAACCATCAATAACGCTAGTGTCTTGTTTTCGAAACTTTCTTAAATTAGATCAGACACTTATAATCCGTACAAACCATTGGAACGATTTATGTTTACAGTTTATTTACATTATTATCTTAACGAGTGGATTTATACCCGAATAAGATTGAGTACGAAAACAGTTCCTATTTATTGTATTACTGGTAAACAGTTATTGCCTTAAATTTGACAAGTTTCTTTTCA
The DNA here is from genome assembly GCA_033675545.1 of Elysia crispata. NCBI lineage: Eukaryota > Metazoa > Mollusca > Gastropoda > Plakobranchidae > Elysia > Elysia crispata. The sequence continues at coordinate 1,955 of JAWDGP010005385.1, read as the reverse complement.
AGTATAGACATCAAGTAGGAAACGCTAGAGATGTTCTTAAAACTTTTATAGATATATTATTATACGGTATGATTTATTCAGAATACTTGCTATGTATTGAACATTACCTCTGGTCGTCTATAATCCGCCTGTCGTTGAGAGTTAAGGGTGTCGTTGCATTATTTAACCAGATAACCTGTGAGAAGGAAAAGTTATCACACTTCATCTCTCTACTATATCATCTTCACCTCAATTTCTCCAACAACATCATCCTGAACCCCCTCTGCAACCGCAGAAGCATTCTCATTATCGTCAACATAACCACCACCAGTATAATCAGCATCATCATACTCTTCACCATGAAGAAAATTAACCTTAAGGTTACCTTATATAAAACAATCTACAATGAACATGATTAAACCAACGAAACAGTTCTAACACGGTGGTTTCCTGCTGCCTCAACACGACACGGTAGGACTGCAGTGCTGCTCCTTGTGGCTTTCACACTCGTTCCGCCCATGGGAGGCTCAGTAACTGCCTGGTCTAAAGGAGATAGGGAGAAAAAAATCATGACTCAAGTATAACGCAGGGATTTTTTTAGTACTAATTTTACTTCTACTGTTGTATCCCAGTAAGAAACATTAGGTTACTTCAAAAACTCGGTTAATATATTGATTCTTTTGAACAATTAATATCATCTTAGTACAAATATCACGAATTCCTGCAAACAATTGCTAAATGGCATTTTTATGGGAAAATTGAAGTGTTGTCTTAAGTGTTATGGGGTATTTTTAGATACCTTTTAATTTTGAAGAGCATCATCTTGAACCCTTTCCCCAGAAAAATTAGTATAATTCCTTCCAACTTACTTTCCACAGTGAGGGTAACCTCTTTGGTCTGTACTGGGAATGTGTTGGCCTGACACCTGTACACTCCCTGATCACTTGGGCGAATATCGCGGATATGAAGGTTCCACTCATTCATAGAAGGTCGCTCTATGCTTATCCTGAAAAAAATATTCTTATGATTCGAAGGAATACCTGTGACCTGTACGCCTTGTATCAAATCGACGTTTGTCAATTACTACCTTCTTGCTTCGAACACTAGAATAAATATTAATATTGCTACTTTTCATAAAAATTCACAAGCTACCACCAATTCCACTTCCACAACTACTACTACTACTACTACTACTACTACTACTACTACTACTACTACTACTACTACTACTACTACTACTACTACTACTACTACTACTACTACTACTACTACTACTACTACTACTACTACTACTACTATTACTTCTACGTCTACTACTACTATTATTATTACTACTTCTACTACTAATCTTTCTCTATCTGTGTCTTTCTCTTTTTCTTTCTCTATTACTGTGGCTCTTTCTCTCCGTTTTTGAAACATTCATTTTCTTTTTCTCTACAGTTTCTTTGATTGCTAATCTTCAAATTCATGGACTTAAAATACCCAATCCATTTTTATTCTTTAAAGGTTACATAATTTTCGACAATTTCTAGTAATAAGACAAGTGAAATATCTAATAAAGGTGTATTAAATCTGCTAAATACTTTTAATCAAAACGACATATATTATAAAGTTTCACAAATTTCTTCAAAACCCAAATTAAACAAAATTTCAATTATTTACACCACTATTGGAATGTGTGCAAAACTTTTATTTTTTTTCCTTGGATCATAGTATGCTACTTAGTTGTTAATATTACGCCTTTTTTCGTTAATTAAACCATCAATAACGCTAGTGTCTTGTTTTCGAAACTTTCTTAAATTAGATCAGACACTTATAATCCGTACAAACCATTGGAACGATTTATGTTTAAAGTTTATTTACATTATTATCTTAACGAGTGGATTTATACCCGAATAAGATTGAGTACGAAAACAGTTCGTATTTATTGTATTACTGGTAAACAGTTATTGCCTTAAATTTGACAAGTTTCTTTT
>JAWDGP010005383.1:175000-178083 GCA_033675545.1 Elysia crispata | reverse complement strand
GCAGTACCGTTTAAGAAAATATTTGCTAGCCTGCTTAATGCTTGACACGAAACATTAATATTCAGTGAAAATTTATCCGGGAAGGTGGGCAAGATTTTAACGAGTCTTTTGCGACATCGCTTCAAATTGACTGTAACGAAAAAATAAAAGCCTAGGAGGACCAGATTGAGGAAGTTGTCGGAGAGATGTGTTAGCTTTCCGCGATTTATAGCTTCTAGATAGGAAGAGGCATGGTGTAGTTTCGGGGGCGAAGCGCTAGAAATTTCGGGATGCTTTTACAGTTTATAACAGTGCACTTTCTTCCCCTAAATAATAAACAATTAAGGAAATTAATAATGACATCGATATATCATATAATGAAATATTAAATTTAAGGTGAAAGTATTGAAGGCACTTTGAGTATCTGAGATTTTAGTAAAAAAGGCCTTTGGCTCCCACTTCAGCACACCTTCTCTCTATAAAGTGATATCGCAGAGACCATAAAGGGAAAAGCTAATTAAATTTAAAGCATATTTAGATGACATTAAAATGTATAGTTGCTTATCAATCTATCTATATCTATATATATTTATATTAGGCCTACATTGTATGATGTTTGGTGCCACGGGTTACACTCTATCAGCGTGCACACATTTAGAGGAAAATAACTTTTTAAAATCTACACCAAAGCACAAAAAAGAATTCTTGGAATGTTCCACTTTTAAAGCATCTGCTAGAGTAGAACAAGGTGCAATCCGCGGGCGAATAACAAAGAAGAAGATAAGAAATATAATCCAAGAAAGAATGAGTGTAATCCGATTTTTAAAAAAATGGCAGAAGAGTCAAGTGAAAGCACAGTGTGTACTGCTAAGCATGTAAGTAACCCGCTTAGAAACCTGTGGACAAGATACTGTCAGCCGGTAGCTGGACAAGCTGTTATGGACAGTGGAGCTATTATTAGAATCAAGCCTGCACTTTACGCCCTGTTCGCAGTTAGACCTATAACTCGACATAAGCTACGCTCTCTCTCAGCTCACTGAGGGGATAGTGGCGGGCCAAATAACAGCGTTATAGATCTAATGTCAGATGCTATTTACTTTCATCTTCAAGATAAGGCGGAATGAAAAAAAGATGAGGAGCAAACATAATTATGTGGATCTTTATTACTTACATGAATTTTGAAAAAACGTGAAATAAAGGAAGAACAAGAATAAACACTTTTTTATGCTGAGGCAAAGCAAAAAATTCTTCAGACTTCTTCTTGGTTAACAGACACAAAAAGGGTACCGTGTGGCTCACCTTTTGTTCTTAAGCTTAAGAAAAAAATTGAATGCAGCAAGGAAACAATAGTAAATTTCCTCATGATGACTAAATGTCAGGAAAAAATTATATCTTTTCCCTCTCACTCTTTGTTTATTTATTATGATGGGTAAATGATGAATCAATATAAAAACATCAAATGATAGCAGGCTTTTTATTTTTATTGTCAATATCTCGCATGATTTTACTTCATGAAATTAATAAGGCCTTAATCATGATGTAGACCCTCTTTGTTAATAATTTTTTTTTTAGAAGCAATGTAATTGGTTCTGTTCTAGAACTTGAACAAAATGGCATTTTTGGGTTGTCGGTAAATTTGATTCTTATATGCTTCTTCACATTAAATAGCGTCCGCTAAACACTTGAATACGCTGATCTGTTGAAAAGTTCCGAAGTTGATGAGTTGAGCAGCATAGTTTCAATAATTATAATTTCTGGCTATACATGTACACGTTTTCAAGACAGAGCAAAATGCAAGGGAATTAAGTACTAGCCGGTGGCTTCTTCTGATTTTTGTGTCTACTATCATCCGCATCAAGTTAAGAATTGAACTGTTTGAAATAACTATAGGCCAACATGCAAAACAACGCACGAGACAAATAAATTGCCTTTCTTAAGCTTTACCCGTTTCTGATCAATGACGAGAAAGACTTAGCCAATATTTATATTAGGCATAGGATATACTAATCTGGGCCTAAATTCAGTACATGTGTACTTCTAACTAGTGCTTTAATTTGTCCCGCCATAAAGGCAAAGCATGTCTATTATTTTGTTTACTGGACCATGTACCGATGGCAGCGACCGTTCGAGCCTTTGGTAACATTTGAAAAAGAACTGAATTAATATGTATAATTTAATAATTCATTGCTTTAGTTTCTATTTATATATTGTCTCTTTGCCTCTTTAGTTTCCATGCTACAACTTTTTCCAGTATGGTTTTCACTAAAGAGTCAAACTCAACTTGCCATTAAATTCTAGTTTCCGTACTAAATCATAATTTTATTTATGTCTTTCAGTTTCAGAGGGATGCAGAGCAATTTTGCCTTCCCACGGTGACTGCAGATAAGCGATATTTGGCTTTATGATCACAATACGACCAAAGCCTTGATTTAAGAAGAAACGAAAAGAATTGGAGGAAGAGCAATGAAAAAAAAAATATGGGAGTAAAAAAATGGAATCCAATATTCCTCTCCGCTCCCCCTCTCTCCCCTCGCTTCATATAATGCTAATTTACAACTTTATCCTAACACAAAAGAATCTTCAATTTTCGATTGTTTTTTTGCTTTGTTTTGTTTTTGGGCGAAAGGGAGGAGGTTAAGAAATTTTAAAATGACACTCTTTATTTTTACTAAGACATCAGATAATCACAATGAAATGAAAAGAAAAAAAAAAGTTAATCAAAGATAGTGAATGGTATTGCAGGCATATAGCCTTACAAGCATTGTCGGACCTTAAAACTATTGGAAGAGATAGAGAGGGATAAAAAAGAGAAAGGTAGGAAGGGGCAGAGAGAGAGAGAGAGAGAGAGAGAGAGAGAGAGAGAGAGAGAGAGAGAGAGAGAGAGAGAGAGAGAGAGAGAGAGAGAGAGAGAGAGAGAGAGAGAGAGAGAGAGAGAGAGAGATTCGTTAAAAAGATTCATACAAGCCATAGTACTAAGAGAAAAAAAGCTTTTAATTTTGTTTTGAGCAGACTAGATCTACATGTCTTTAGTGAGAGGATTACCTGAGCAGGCGATCTAGACAAAGCCTAAAGAATGCTGGCAGTGGCAAAACTTAGTACTAAGC
>JAWDGP010005383.1:117500-170000 GCA_033675545.1 Elysia crispata | reverse complement strand
GTTGAGTAGTTCTACGGAACATCACCGATACCTCTACTTCAAAAAGTACCATAAGTCTTATTCTCTTTGAACTGAAGAGACTCGCCTTCAGACTCCGATTATGGATGTGTCTAGATCTAGATCTAGATTCCAGAATCAGATTCAAAGGCTACTATTATCCTCCTCGTTGTGAGAAAGAGCCTTGACACACACGGTTCTTCAAGACATCAGAAGTTTGTACATCAGAGGTTTGCAGGTCTCTCTTTACCGTATCAAACTCGTGTAACAATAAGAATTGTTAACTTACTTGTAAAATCCAAATCTTAACTACAGATTTTTTTAATAAACATTCATAAGCATGGTTGTAGGTTTCAATAACCTCAAGGCAGTGCACTTTGTCTTTCAAGCACTTAATGCACACACCCAAAGCTTTTTAATCTAGGTTTGAAAGGTTTCAAAAAGCAGATTAGAAAAGAACAGAATTAGTCGATTTCCTTTCTCAGTTGTAATGCGCAAAGGTTACTTATTCAAACTCCTTTGTTTTGTTTGCAATTCAAGCCATTCAAACCACACGGTTCCGTTGGTATAGACAAACAGTGATCAGTCATGATCTTATAGATTTACGTAATTATATTTACTCTGTCCCCCTCTCACTCGCCCCCCCCCCCTTTTCCCCATACAAACACATACTCTGCTCTCTCTCTCTCTCTCTCTCTCTCTCTCTCTCTCTCTCTCTCTCTCTCTCTCTCTCTCTCTCTCTCTCTTTTCTTTCTTTCTTTCTATTGTGTACATCCAAACATTTATGACAGGAATCTAACGTTCTATTGCTTACAACCTCGAGAGCCGACACGATTCTCAGCTAATTATTTTGCCATGATTTATTCCGCTTGTTACATGGAATGTTGGCACGTGTAGGTGTAATAGTTTTGGATGTCTATGCTTTTGACATTTCTTAAGTATTTTAAATCTTAAATTCAATCAGTCCCAACCCTGTATAATTTAAACCGAAACAGTTCTATTGTCTAGATATGAATAATTTTTTTTTTATTTTGTTGATTTCTTCGTGGTCTCCCCAGAGAAATCACAAGCCGCCCTGTGTTCACCTCATCGCTTCAGCACCGGGATATCTTGGAAAGTTCTCGCATCTGGCTTGGTCATTTAACGATCAGGTTTGCCCAGGGGCAAGAAATCTGTTCAATCTTAAAGAGACTCCATCTGGTGGCGTTGATCTTTCAGCCATTCTTAAACAACTTGGTACGGCTGAAAATGTGATGAGAGATTTTGTCCTCATTTGGAATCGCTTCTTAAACAGTTTCAACGTATGATTTAATGCGCACATGCTCCATCGCTTTATTTCGAAACTAAATGCCTTTGTGGGACTTAATGGCTTTAGTACATCATTCTCCCGGAACTAAATGCCATTGTAGGATTTATGGCTTTAATACCATATTCTCTCGGAATTAAATGCCATTGTAAGACTTATGGTTTTAGTACCACATTCGCTCGGAACTAAATGCCAAGGTAGGACTAATGGCTTTAATGCTACATTCTCCCGGAACTAAATGCCATTATAGGAAAACTGGATTTAATACCACATTCTCTTGGAACTAAATGAGATAGCAGGACTAGAGGCTTCAGCAGAGTCCTCTCGGTTCTTAGAACAGAGATTTAGGGAAGGAAGTCGAGTGATTTTCAACATGTCCTACAGTTGAGACAAAAAAAAGGAAAAAAAAATAAGCCAAAGTGCCTCAGTATCATGCTTTTCGACAACTGTGGTCAGTCGCACTGGTCGCTTTAGGCCACATTAAAAGAATTCTTTCATAAACGCCAGAAATTGCCGAGAGCAACATGTAACACACATGACGTGTTTACAACTAATGATTGCACACACACACATAAAGTGTATAAAATTAATGATTGCACACGTACATAACGTGTTTACCATCAATGATTGCACACTCACATAATGTGTTTACAATTAATGATTACACACACACACACATAACGTGTGTTAAAAATTTATGATGGCGAAGCAAGACTGGAGGCAAAACACCCGAGAGTTAATGATTATGATTGCAGAGCAAGACAATTTCTCTGGACGCTAAACGCGCCAGGTTGAACTCCTGTAGCCTCCGTTGTTTTACACTGTTTTCCTTAATGTTGTTTCCTATACACAGTGATTGCCTCATTAATATGTTGGCCTCATTCTGTTTAAAAGTTTAAAGACATCGTGCTCAATACCATTCGTGTACACACGATTGTTATATTTGGCTCTGTTTAAAAAAAAAAAAGAATAATAAGGCCTAGTTTTTACGGGTTACTCTTCCATCATTTTAATATATATATATATATATATATATATATATATATATATATATATATATATATATTTAACGAAGATAAACAAAATGTAAATGCTGATCAATAATGTGGCATTTATTTTATTTTATTTTAATTGATTTTACTTGCTTTTTCGCATCATTTTCCTATGAAAGACTCCCAAGATCATTGCCTTCAGAGGTAAACGGAAAATAATAGTAAGAACAAATACCATATTTGGGGATATTCTTCAGTTTGGTTCATTGCTTCACAGACAGCTGATAGCACTATCGCTACCAGAGACAAAGCTAGTGAAAGAAGATTTAAACAGAGCTGATGATAAGTATATTGTTCAACATTGTCTTGATTTTGTTTTGTTTTTTTATTTATTAAAGCATTAGTAAGCGGCAATATCCTGCAGGCGCAGCGCTCAAGGAAATAATGACGAACTACGCCGCTAGTAGTTGTTCCATCGGAGTTGCGCGTTAATCTCTCAATTTAATGCTATCACGAGGCGAGACATACAGCTTACTATTTTAAAGTGATGCAGGCGCTATTTTAAACTTCAGTAATACTCTTTTCCTTGCTGGCTTTGCTTATAGGCTGTTCAGCTCCATGTATTAATGTGTTCATTAGGATGTGTATGAAAGTGAAGAAGCGATAGACTTCGATCGAAGGTTGCTATTCAGAAAATTGGCTGCCTTTCTATCATTTTCTATCTCGCCAATGATCAATTGGTCCAGTGATGGTTAAGCGCCTTTTCTTATATTTTCTTTTTTTTAAGTAGTACTCTAACTATGAGCCAAGAAGTATTAAATGTCAAATTATACTAATTTTGAGGATTTAAAAAAAAAGCTGAACTTTTTCTTTAATAAGAAAAACTTTGTTCCACGAAAAAAGAGAGGCAGTATAATTATGTTAAGAAGAGGGCAAAGAACATAAGCCCACTTTTCCCTAATCACAAAGTAACTCAGGAATCTCTTCTACAGCATGCGGACTGTAGGGGCAGAACTCGGAAGGATAGCCTCTCTTAGTCACATATTATTTACATCCAACAAAAGACATCAAAGTTACAAATAAAAAGAGCCTCAAAACGCCACTTATGCCCAGAAACTTCCAAAGGTTAAAAGAAATATGTCAGAATCTTCAGCAACCACTCCTGGGGATAAAGGTAAGAAACCTGGTACACCAAGGCCAGAAAGCAAACCAGGGTTTAAGCAATGGCTAGCTTCGTTAGCTCGACAAAAACAACAAGGAAAACCTCAAAACAAGAGCAAACCTAGAAGATCAGTCCCAGAAAACAAAAGAGCGTCAATCGCGCCAGTTTTTCAAAAACGAACCAGTAAATCTCCTATCGAGGGCAAACCTGGAACACCTGGGCCAAAGGGTAAGCCAGGAGATAACCAGTCGTCAGCGGGTAAAAAAGAAACCGGTAAACCTCCTGACAAAGGCAAACCTGTAACACCGCCAGTCGGTAAAAAACAAACCGGTAAACCTCCCAGCAAGGACAAATCTGGAACACCAGGGCCAGAGGACAAGCCAGGAGATGGACAATCGTCAGCTGGTCAAAAACAAACCGATAAACCTCCGAACAAGGCCAAAGCTGGAACACCTTCAGTCGGTAACAAACAAATCAGAAGACCTCACAGCAAGGACAAACCTGGAACAAAAAGGGGGAAAAACAAGTCAGGAAAAGGTCAAACTTCAGCTGGTTTGAGCCAGTCAGATAGCCTGTATTCCTCTCCAGGTATACTTGAAATACCCGGATCGGAAGACAAGGTCAAGGGTAGGCAAGAGTCAGCTGGTATAAGCCAGTCAGATAGCCTGCATTTCTCTCCTGGTATACTTGAAATACCCGGAGCGGAAGACAAGTTAGGTGGTGGGCAAGTGCCAGCTGGCATAAGTCAGTCAGGAGGCCCATTTCTCATCCCTAGTATACTTGAAAACCCCGCATCGGAAGAGAAGTTAGGGGGTGGACAAGGGACAGCTGGTATAAGCCAGACAAACAGCCTGTCATTCACTCGTGGTATACCTGAAATAGCTGGAGCGGGAGGCAAGGCAGGAGATGGCCAAGCGTCAACTGGTGTAAGCCAGTCAAACAGCCTGTCATTCACCCGTGATATACCTGAAATACCTGGAGTGGGGGGCAAGTCATGGGATGGGCTAGCATCAGCTCGTCTAAGCCCGGCAGGTAGCCGGCCTTTAAAGCCTGGTGGAACGACAATATACCAAGCGCGAGGCAGACCAGTTGTCAATAGCACTGACTCGTCGTCACTCTCTAGTTCAAGAATAACTCGAAGAGTCTTTACACCTAGGGTCAATGCAAGTTCTCAGACAAGCCGGCAAAATGTCACAAAGAGCCTTGGTGAGAGCGACGAGAATGTACACGAAAGGTCTGGCAGAGTTGTGAGAAAAAGCAGAGGGTATTACGACCCTAATAATACATACCTTGGCCAGTACAGACGGCAAAAATCCGATATTAGCTACTGCTACGATTCGGATACGTCAGAAGACGATGAATACGAAAGATTCTCTGTAGGTAGATCAGGCAGGAGAAATCTCGACCCCCATCAATCTGGCTTTAGCTATTCCAAGACGACAGGCTCTGGTCAATATTATGCATCAGACCTTCAGGATAGACCGCCAGGAACCAACAGACATTCCTCGCGAGCAAGGGAAAACGACCCACAAGAGAAGTATGGAAATTCCTCGCCATCTTCTTGGGATCAAGAATACGGCGCAACACATGGTTTTGGCCTGGGCGTGCCATCCGCATGGTTTCCGAACTTGGCCCAACCTTCTAGCATGGCAAAAAACAAAAGTAAGATTCGACCATCTATGTTTTTGCCAAAGAAGTTTTTAATGTTGCGCAGAACTTCTGCCTCTGAAGACAGGCGAGATGTCACGAATTCAATGAACGTGCCTCTCCAGAACGTTGACGGTGTGTCTATAGGCATGAACCGTAGACATACATTTGAAAAAACCAGTTCGACCAGACATCCACGTAGAGTACTGTAAGACAATGCTCAAACACCTCGCCCGTCCATCAACTCGTGTAAACCCCGCTTTGCTTCTGAGTTTTTCAGGTAGGTCTGTGAAGCTACTAGGTTTTATACGCAGACTTTTTTGCAAAATATTCGTGGCCTCGATAGAACGCTCACATCCCAACCGACGAATCAAATTGCTTGAGACAATCCTTATGGGTCAAACTCGATCGAAATGTTATCTTCTTGGGTTAAATTTTCAGAATTGAAGAGTTACCCAGAAATAAATCCCAATTGAGAAAAGACTGGTCCTAATGAAAACTTATTTCGATTCACTGAAATGTGTTTAGTTAAAAAAAAAAGCATGAAATTGAATATTGTTCGCCACTTTATGGTACTCTTTACGTGCATATGAACTGGATTATTGATCGAGAGATATGTGGTTCCAGCAAATCATTATATCTACAAAACAAACAAACATCACTGTTTTAAAGATCTTTGGTCCAAAAACTCTTTGAATTTTCCGAAACAAAGCAAACACATGACCATTGTTCGAAATATTTTGGTTTCAGAAATAAATCAAACAAAGAACTGTGGTGCCAACCTGTCTTTGTATCTACCAGAACAAATCAAACAAAGATCTGTGGTGCCAACCTGTCTTTGTATCTACCAGAACAAATCAAACAAAGATCTGTGGTGCCAACCTGTCTTTGTATCTACCAGAACAAATCAAACAAAGATCTGTGGTGCCAACCTGTCTTTGTATCTACCAGAACAAATCAAACAAAGATCTGTGGTGCCAACCTGTCTTTGTATCTACCAGAACAAATCAAACAAAATCATCGATTGAGAAATCTGTTATTACAAAAACTCTTTGCGTTTCTAGAAACAAACTAAACAGAGAACATTGTTTTAGAGATCTGTGCTCCCAACAGATTTTTTTTTATTTACAGGGAGAAAATAGATCATTGACAGAGATTTGTGTTCCAGCAGCTCTTTGAATGAACGGAAAAAGTAATCGTACAGATCAATGATCGAGAGATGTGTCATTCCACCTGCGTTTTTGTGTTTTCAGATACAAACGAAACCAAGATCATTGGTTGAGAAATATGTGGTTCCGATAGCTCTCTGTACTCACAAAACCAAACCATACAAAAACCATTCATTGAGAGATCTGTGGTCCCAACAGGTCTTCGTATTCTCTGAAACAAAATAAACAGAGATCCTAGGAGTTCTACGACAGTTTTACGATCATCAACCACATTCAGAAGGAGGAAGCCAAGAGCTAATAGCAACAAGAACTAGACGTTGAGGGCTAGGCCCCCAGGCGGTTAGAGGAATAGTTTGAGATGTCGTCTTGCCAATTCCTCTCTCTCTCTCTCTCTCTCTCTCTCTCTCTCTCTCTCAGTTTGGCGTTGGTTAAGTGTGTATGGAAGACATGTTTTTAATTTGATCCTGGCAGACAGACATGAAACGAATAATAATCATAGTAATGATGCTTTGAGAATCATTTTATTTTCAGAAATTTGGGACGAAACATTTCGGGTAAAATTTTTATAGGTTGAAATGCACGTATAATTCAACAATAATAATGGACTCTGAGCTCAACGAAATGGTGGATTCGTGTAAAAAAAAAAAAAAAAAGTGCTCACTGGCAATGGAAGATAAAACTAAGTCGTACACGTATAACCTATGGTCAGTGCCCTAGGATACTATTCTCTTGGAATGTTTTGACAAAAAATAATTTAGATGTTCGATTTATGTTTTCAATGAAACAATTTTCCTCAGGGCGCGCATTTGTTAGAGATGGAAGTTCGGTGATTGTCACACGGCATTAGGTACATGCCTGACGGTTGAGATAGCCAGTGAACCGTTCATATGATACAGTTTGATGGTACTCTATCTCAACTACATCATTCTCAATCTGTATGAGTTGAACATAGGGAACACCGCCTATTTCACGTGATTTTGTCTTGCGTGTTCAATAGGTCAGAATATATGACCAAACGACAGGACTTACACCCAGCTTCCCAAATTATTGATAAGTGTAACTCTAACCCCCCCACGCACACACACAAAAAAAAAGAAAAAAAAATCAATGAAAAGCAGAGGATATCGTCTCCAGCAAGACGTGGACAATGAAAACCATTCAGCCGGTTGGCAGTGCACAGTTTCTAAGTGGTGCCAGTTTTTTGCGGATTTACAATTTTTATGAATTGTCAAAGGGATTTAACTCTGCAATAAGATTTTGCATTAATTACCAAGTGGCATTGCGCTCATGATTTGAAACAAATCAAATAATCTAATTGATTGCTGATTGAGAATAATCTAAGATCTGCGGGGAGCTAATCTTTCGATTGTTTCTCTCGAGCATTTCGGGGTAAACTCAGACTTGTGGCGAAGATCAAGAATTGTTTTTCTCAGTTATACTTGAAAAAAAATCTCACGGCTTCTTGGCAAATTCAGTTTTAACTGAATGGACTAAACGTGGCGGTTTTTGTGATGCAAATAGAATTTCGCTGACACGAGGCTTTGAGTAGAGTTTTACAGTGCGATAACTACATTTACATGTATTAAGAGCTTGATGTCTTCTTGACATCATCTCAATAGCATATTTCTAGAATGTGCTTTCATGGCAGGACCGTATAACTATCCCCTCCACGCCATATTTAGTAGTAAATACAAACTCTGTACTAAATTAACCGTCTGAAAAGCACTCGATTTCGGAAAAAAAAAATCACCAAATCACCATCATTACTTTCGAAAGCAACGAAAACCAGATACATGTAATGATTTTCGTCATGGTCCTTATTATGATCCTCATCATCATCATCATCGTCATGAATAGTAGAAACAACAACAGCAACATGCGATGTAGAATTGGCATATGTAAACGCATCGGATTGTAGCCAAACGTTTTCGAAGTGCAGCGCAAAGCTTTCTACAGAAATAGGTTATGAGATATTGGATTTTGCCTCAATTTCTACGATTTATGCAAAACTGATTAGGAAAGACATTAATGCATACGATTCCACAATTGAACTGCCCCAATGTGCATTTTGGCGTATGTACTAATGTAAGGAAAGCCAAATAGCTCTACAACTTGGTTTCATTAAACGATGTAAAAAAAAAAATAATAAAAATGTTCAAACGATTTTGATATTTGTTTTGTTATTTAAACAGTCATACCTGCTCCATCATAGTTTCGTATTATTCACACCTGAAGGTAAATAATTCAACCTATTTTGTTCAAGGTGCCTTGAGCTTTGGAAATCCCGGCTAAAACTCATAAGCAATAGATCTTTACAGAATTAAAAAAAAAAATAATTTGAAAGAGAGGAGGAGATCTTGTGCTTGCTTCTCGTGGTTAAAACAAGAAGAAATACATTTGGTCAATTCTCGATGACTGTCAGACCTTGGTCCTTCATATCTTTTTTTCCGTTGTTTGGTGAGAATACCAGACAATAATTATGACAGTAAACAGAAAATTCTCGGCGTTTTGAAAGATATAATTATACTACTACACTGTACTACACATATAATACATGTATGACTTTAATCAGCATGGACGTTGCTTTCACTTGGTGCTCTCTATTTGAAATTACGAGGTTGGCAAAATAGTTATTTATGACGCCGACGAAAAGAACCAATATAAATAAAAAAAAAGCAAAAAAAGATATGAGGGAGGGAGGGAGGGAGGGAGAGAGAGATGGAGAGAGAGAGAGTGAGAGAGAGAGACAGACCGACAGACAGACAGACAGACAGACAGACAGACAGAGACAGAGAGAGAGAGACAGACAGACAGACAGACAGACAGACAGACAGACAGACAGACAGACAGACAGACAGACAGAGACAGAGAGAGAGAGAGAGAGAGAGAGAGAGACAGACAGACAGACAGACAGACAGACAGACAGACAGACAGACAGACCGATAGACAGACAGACAGACAGACAGACAGACAGACAGAGACAGAGAGAGAGACAGACAGACAGACAGACAGACAGACAGACAGACAGACAGAGAGAGAGAGAGACAGACAGACAGACAGAGAGAGAGAGACAGACAGACAGACCGATAGACAGACAGACAGACAGACAGACAGAGACAGAGAGAGAGAGAGATAGACAGACAGACAGACAGACAGACAGACAGACAGAGACAGAGAGAGAGAGAGAGAGAGAGAGAGAGAGAGAGAGAGAGAGAGACAGACAGACAGACAGACAGACAGACAGACAGACAGACAGACAAAGATAATTTTAATGTAGAACTGAAAAAGGCAGTTAAACACCGATAGAGGTTGAGACAGATGGAGCTAGACCAAAGGATCTCTAAAGATGCAAGTGATTGTAATTTTTTTTATAAAGAAATAAACAGTATAGAAAAATTATGTATGTACTGTAAAAATAATTATGGACTTGATCGTTCTTAGAGATCCAAGCCAGCATGAAAGTCACTGCATTTTCTGTAGATGTGGATAGCTCACTGGCCAAGTGCCTGGTCTTGTCTCGGCAAGGCGATGGGTGCCGCATTGAGGAGCAGGTTCAATCTGTGTTCATGTTTTCAAGTCTTTCTTGTCGGTCTCGATCTATTTCTGGGTTTGTGGTTGATTTTTCTATATTGGAGTCAGAGAGAGAGAGAGAGAGAGAGAGAGAGAGAGAGAGAGAGAGAGAGAGAGAGAGAGTGATAGAGAAGATGTGTGTGTCAGTGGGTGGGTGAGAGAAAACACATTCGCATCCCCACATATCAAATTGCATGGACTGGAGGCTGTATATCAAGAATCGGGTATAATGTTGCAACTCCAGCTTCTCTGTGTTATTGAAAACACATGTTGCAGATGGGGCATTAACAAAAGCCTCAAGTCTTGAATTTCAAGTAATGTTTTATTGAGCTTGTTATTCGTTTGCTCCTATTATTCAAACAGTATTTTTCAACAGCAGGGGAGGCCATTTCTTTAATGTAGGGCCTTATACAAGAGTAGACCCAAAAGCATTTCAAAATTGACGAATTTCAAAATGAGTAAAGAAGATATAATTTTGAGGAATCGAAAGGACTCAATGCTAAACATTCTTGCATAGTCTCTCTCTCTCTCTCTCTCTCTCTCTCTCTCTCTCTCTCTCTCTCTCTCTCTCTCTCTCTCTCTCTCTCTCTCTCTCTCTCTCTCTCTCTCTCTCTCTCTCTGTATATATATATATATATATATATATATATATATATATATATATACCGGTATATATATAGGCGCACGCTATGCAAAGCCATTAGATGAATTCACAGATTTGAATATCATTTTGGTCTAATTAGCTGACACGAATTCCCATTTCCTCGCTATGATTATTTTAAACAACATATAATTATTCTTTTTAATTTTGCTGCATTTTAAAATCGACCCGTTTCTTTTAAACCCATCTAATCCAAAATTTAGATATTATTTTGACTATCACAGCCATCCAAGATAACATGAACAGTTCTTATTCTAAACTACTTTTGGACTAAAACCTTTTATGAAAAATACTGTGATTCATTTCATAAAACGTTTTTCTTAAGACGTTCTAATCCCCTTTCTTTATTCTTCTGCCGCACCTCTATGTGTATAGTTTTTATTCAAATTTTGAAAAATAATCTATTTCTTACACAATATTATTTCTTTAAAATCTATTTGAAAGTTTTGTGCGGAACGTTTTTTTAACCCCTACTACTCGGTCTTTTTGTAGAATTTTATGTGATTTCCACATTGAGGAGAAGCGTTCTTGAAATCTAATCAAATTTTGAAACAAGGCATCTCTTACCTCAAAATATGCCAAACGATAATTATTTATCAAAGAAATTTAAGGTTTTTCCAGTTTATTTCGAACTTACCCATGTATTCAGAGATAACCAATGAGGCACAAAAAATAAGAAAACTACTCCATCTACTCAGAACTTGTTTCCCCTCCCCCACTTCATCTACAGCTTGCCTCATTTCTCCTCATAAAGGTCAGACATTTTGTCTTTTTAAAAGATCATAAGAAATGAGTTAACTCGAGGAAGCAAGTAAAAAAACAACAATATCATTCAAGGTTTTGTAGTTCCTCATTTAATGATCAATCAGAATAAACATTTATTCGATTTCGGTTTCTCGTGAACTCTCGTAAAACCAAGAGAAATATAAACACCATTCAACAATGTTTTCAGCTTATGAAATAATGCGTAATTTCCCGTTTTCTCTTTAAGTAAACACTGCAAAAGCACATGAAAATAATAAAAACGTTTGTTTTTAGTTTTTTCAATGAAAAACAAAACTGCACCAAGTTTCATTCTCAGCATAAAAAATATTGAGACAAGAAAGTTACATGTTCAGTTATAAAATATTATTTTGTAAGCAGTTATCACGTTAAAAAATAAAGCTTCACCTAATAAATAATTATCATTTATTTCGAAAAGAACAAATTTTCTTCTCTATAGAGTTATGTTATTTTGACTCTTAATTATTTCTTTTTCTCCGGTCAAAAATTTAAGATGTTTCAACATATATGGCACCGTCAGTCCCTATTTTTAGGCCCAGTAAATAGTAGAACTGCGCTTTATCTAACTCAGTACTTAGAGAATGCAAACAATTTCATCGCCTCTTAATTTTTATATAATCAGAGCATCAAATTACAAAAGGTAGTGGAAAATAATTGTTTGTCATATATGAAAATACATGAATATGATTTTGTAGCTATAAAATATTAGAACATTTCAAACACATTACTCAAATTTGAGTCAAAGAATTGCACATTTTTCTCATAATTCTCCAATCTTATCGGGGTTCCAAGGGTCGGTAACTCTTTCTCATGTCTCTCTCTATATCAAGTTGTGAAGCCTGTGGAGAAAGTGCACACCGCCTTCTGAACGTGTTGCCTGCTGTCCAAATCCACTTGTTAGCAACTGCGACCGAATGTTACAACCAAGTTTATTTTTTTCCGGTTATGCAAAGCAGTGAACGAAGTAAAAATACTAATTGGCATTATTAGATTCTATGAAACATAAAAATACTGATTGGCACTATTTGATCTATTAAACATAAAAATACTGATTGGCACTATTACATTCTATTACACTTGGGAAAAAAGATACGATAGATAATTATAGATACATGTATCAAATTATAGCAAAAATATGAAATCATAAGGCAGATAGATTTGTAAACAGAGAGGGATCGATATTTATTGATCTATATCAAGAAAGAACAAAAAGCTAGGCAGAGAGAGGGAAAGCAGGGCGGAAAACGAAAACTGAAGAACAAAAAGCTAGGCAGAGAGAGGGAAAGCAGGGCGGAAAACGAAAACTGAAGAACAAAAAGGTAGGCAGAGAGAAAAGCAGGGCGGAAAACGAAAACTGAAGAACAAAAAGCTAGGCAGAGAGAGGGAAAGCAGGGCGGAAAACGAAAACTGAAGAACAAAAAGGTAGGCAGAGAGAGGGAAAGCAGGGCGGAAAACGAAAACTGAAGAACAAAAAGGTAGGCAGAGAGAGGGAAAGCAGGGCGGAAAACGAAAACTGAAGAACAAAAAGCTAGGCAGAGAGAGGGAAAGCAGGGCGGAAAACGAAAACTGAAGAACAAAAAGGTAGGCAGAGAGAGGGAAAGCAGGGCGGAAAACGAAAACTGAAGAACAAAAAGGTAGGCAGAGAGAGGGGAAGCAGGGCGGAAAACGAAAACTGAAGAACAAAGAAGCAGAACAAAAAGGTAGGCAGAGAGAGGGAAAGCAGGGCGGAAAACGAAAACTGAAGAACAAAAAGGTAGGCAGAGAGAGGGGAAGCAGGGCGGAAAACGAAAACTGAAGAACAAAAAGTAATAAAATCGCAGTGTATGTTGCACTCACTCCACTTGTGACCAATAACCACAGGACAGCCCGCATGATAGGTCAGATAGTCGAGCTGGTGGTCCGGTCTGAAGTTATACCAGAAGAGCGCCATGTTCTGGAGAGAGAGAGAGAGAGAGAGAGAGAGAGAGAGAGAGAGAGAGAGAGAGAGAGAGAGAGAGAGAGAGAGAGAGAGAGAGAGAGGGAGAGAGAAATCATGGTCGTGGAAAGAATCAATTGGTGAAGAAATAAAAGAAAAAATTCATCAAGCTAAAACACGCATAGACTCAATTAATTTACATGCATGATTAGAAGTCAAGGTCTTTTTATTTTGTTTTTACATTTAGAAGATACTCTATGATCGTGCCTTTTATTACCTGTCCAACATTTGTATCTTAAGATCCCGGTGACTGTTGCTTTTGGCAAATATACATGTATGACATCTAACTGTTAGTATCTGTTGCTAACCTCTACTGCTACAGCTACTACAACCTCCACGATTATTACCACCATCCATCCACTAAGCAGGCCCAGGCAAGCATCCAACAATACTGTTTTCAACTTAGGAGTTTAAAGGACTAAAAAGGTTACACGTGAGTGTGGTGCTTTTAGCCCATAGAGCTGACAAAGTTAAAATACAAGATTTATGCCTGAGACGTTTCAAAATTGTTACAAAACATGAAAAGAAATCAAAATACGAAGGAGAAAAAGACTCCGGTCTATACTGCACGATTTTTTACAATACAGAGAAAATTAATACAAATGCACTTATTTTTCATGCCGATTTAGAGATAATAACCAATACTATTGTCCTCAGTTAACTGTAATATTATCGCTTTTTCATACAATATGTATTGCCACTCAGGCTAGATACACTAGCTGACCACCTAGTGCGGTTGGTAATTGGTTGGGAAGCTGAAATTGGCCTCAGAGTCATATTACCTCGGCCCACTCATTATTGCTCTTTGATTTTCTTTTTTTTCTGTTTTTTTTTTCCTTTCCACCTTTTCCTTTTTTTAATTTTTCATCAATAACTGGTTCTTATCTGTTGCTTATAGTCTTAAAATGGTTTGCTTCGTCGATGTTATTATCGCAAACCATTTCTCTTTAGAATGGAGCGACAAAAATGGTGGAAGCCACCTCACCACCGGTGCTAACAACATGCTTGTGTTGATGTCCCAGACGTCAGAGGTAAACAAACTTTTCATCTTGTGCAATGTGCAGATTTCTAGTATTGTTGCTGATTTTTAAGCCTTTAGCCGATCTGTAATTTTCGCTTCTAAGATACCAGTAGCCTTAAGATCATCGTTAGTGGTGCCTGTAAAATTCTTCGTCCAAACATTACATCGACTGATTAATCTTAATCAACCAATCAATCAAACAAGCATTCGTCTATCTCAATCAACCAATCATTCAATAAGTGAAAGAATCCAATCAATGGATCAGTCATATCAATTGATCAATGAAGCAATCAATTCATTAATCTATCAATCAACCAACCACTCAATCAATCGATCAATCATTCAATCCATCAATCAGTGTGCGACTTGAGCATACCTTGACAGGCGCTACTGCCATGCCTGCCTTTGTGAACACGGTCGAACCTCCC
This sequence comes from Elysia crispata, assembly GCA_033675545.1. Classification (NCBI taxonomy): domain Eukaryota; kingdom Metazoa; phylum Mollusca; class Gastropoda; family Plakobranchidae; genus Elysia; species Elysia crispata. The sequence continues at coordinate 155,289 of JAWDGP010005383.1, read as the reverse complement.
CGAGTGACGTCACTCAGCTAGCGTGTGAGGAAGAATTAGAATAATTCATTCAAAAACTGTACCACAAACAAGCTAAAGCATAGTCATTCATTTTTGTGACGAAAATGAAACATGAAAGATGACAGTTTGAAACTACATGTATCTACAAATTTTTATCTTCACCAAGGAAGATATCCCTGCTTGTATTTTATTACTCAAAAAAAGGTTGGAAATAATTATTCTCTTTTTTCGAGGAGCCGGGAGGGGGCAGCGAGGCTATGGTAATTTTAAGATGGTCAAAATTTACCTTTGTTATCATACAATGTTATATCGTTACTCTTTTATGAATTCTTTTTTAACAAAACCTTTGCCCAAGCAATAAATAAAAGTCGATTTATTTCGAGACTTTAGGTTGTTTTTATCTTTTTGGTCAAGAGAGACAAACAATAGTCTAATCCCAGTGGAGATGTACTTACATACAGTAGCACTGTAGCTATCCGGTTGCCAGAGTTTTCCATCACCTGCTCTATCGTTGCATCGTCCTAAGGAGGACAATAGAGAGATGAAACTACATGCAGTTCATTTTGAGGGATTAATCTACTACCGTGACGAATGAACAGCAAGATTTAGCTTTAAGTATAACCTCATACCAACAGCCCAGCAGAACTTTGTTTTATATGTTTTTCTTAAGAAACTTTTGCAATGGCTAGATCTAGCGCTAACAGCAGAAGTTTCACGGTCTTAACGTCCAAATTTCCTTTTCATTAATAGAGCCAAAAACTGTATTATCAAATATGATTAAACAAAATTAAAATAACTGAAGTAATACCCAATTGCTATTTTTCTTTTACAAATTAAATGATTTAACGAAAATACCTTTGAACCGAAATGATTACTGCAGTTCTTAGAATTTCGGTTTAACAGTGTTGTATTCTGTTTCTTCTAAATAAAATACACTGAACAGATGGTGGGTGCGCTTTCATGGGGATGTAGAAACTAAAAGTCTATTTTTTTTTTCAATAGCTATCCAGTATCGCTTTACCTCAAACGGATCCACATGCACCTCATAGTGCCCGCCAAGCCCATAATTCACAACCTGAAATAAAATCAAGATAACTGAATGTATTGAGATACAGGGAGACAAACATTTTGTTTGCTTGTTATTCAGTACAGCCCGTCAACAGCAAGATGATCACAGGATTCTCTCCACTCTCTGACTGGAGTTTTATCACATATCCATAGTTCCATTCGAAAGTACAAAGTGACCACCTAAAAATACAAACTAAAAAAAAACCAAAAACAACCGTGGACAACTTTTCCAGTTACATAAAATACGGACTGTGGCGCGCGATTCAACGAATTATTGCTCATGGAAACGATTTTTTAAAACCTTTATTCTATTTCTCCATTCATTGGTTCTTAGAAATTCAACAAAAAACAAAAAACAATTAAGTAAATTAGAAATTGAATGAAAACAACACTTTGACCTGAGCACAACACCTTTTTGTTTTTGGTATAAATTGTCTTGTTTCTTGTTTGGTTTGTTTTGTTGTTTTTTTTTCGGGTGGGGGTGGGGTGGGGTGGGGGGGGGGTGCGTCTTTGTTTCTTTTTTTTTATTATTATTATTTGAAGGGGTACTAGGTGGGTGGGGAGGGGTTAAGTTGTGTTGATTTTATGTTTGACAACATTTATAGTGCCACTGCCACTTATACTAAAATGGGCAAGCAGAAAAGAATAATAGTGACCAGTAGCTGTCACCTCCTACTGAATCTTTTCAGTGTAGCAAACTATAAACATGAATGTAACTCAATAATGTCACATTTTCCCCTCCAACCACGGAATCTGATGACATCTCCATGGTTACCTGGAACGCTTCCGTGGAGGCTGGGCCAGCAGATGGGTCCTGGTTGGTCTCTAGACCAGTGAGGTGTTTGATGCGGAGGGAGATGTTAGCTGCCGTGGAGGATTCCGAATCCCATACCCATGACCTGGAGGATAGTGATGAATAGGTTGGTCTGCATAGCCCGCTCAAGACGGGGTGGTTCACACTGTTCATTTAGTATCAGACAAGCCATTGGAGAATTAAACGGATTAGTAAGTCCTGTTTATTGATGGCGTCACGCCCATGCCGAAAGAGTTCATCTAAAGATCGTCAGTTCTTTAAACAAAATGAAGTGCACGTTTTAAGGTGAGATCTATGAAACTTTTTGGGGGCAGAACCACGGAGTTTTGTCCATGATCTGAAGACCTATTGATTGTGTAACTAAAACAAGCCAAGCAAACTGACAACCCGAAGCTCTAGTCTAGTTTTTATCTTTTCCATGACTCCAAGTTATCCAAGTCCGTGTGGCTTTCATCACATCAATTCCGACAGGAATATCAAACCACGGAAACACATTAAATATTAAATAAATGTTGGCTATGATGACCTTCATGATGATGGCAATGACGATAGCGATTTTGTGATGTTAATGGTGATGATTAAAATAAAAATGATGAGTCTGAATTATGACGATAAAGATGATGATGATGGTGGTGGTTTATATGACAATTTGTTTTAGATTGATATGTTGATTCACTCGGATCATAAATGAAGTTGTTGTGATAATGATGATGATGGTGATGATGATGATAATGATGATGACGATGATGATGATGATGATGGTGGTGGTGGTGGTGGTTTATATGACAATTTGTTTAAGATTGATATATTGATCACTCAGATCATCAATGAAGTTGTTGCGGTAATGATGATGACGATGATGATGATGATGATGATGATGGTGGTGGTGGTGGTGGTTTATATGACAATTTGTTTAAGATTGATATATTGATCACTCAGATCATCAATGAAGTTGTTGCAGTAATGATGATGAAAGTGATAGGGATGAAAGTATTCTGAATAACCGTTATCAGAATTCTTATGAAAATGATAACAAAATAATATTAAAGCTGTAATTTAATGATGAAAATGAAACCAGTACCGGTAACAATAGAGCTCCGACAAAGTTTATTCACAAGAACTTACAAATCACTGGTGCGTATATCCGAAACAAAGCTCGTAGCGGTGTCTCCAACTCTGCCTCTAACAAGCTGAGAACACGAAGGATGTCAAAATCATTGCCATGGCGGAGTAATGTACGGTACCACATGAAAACACAAAAATGGAACACGAGATGGTAGTAGTGTATTGTCCGAGAACAGCTTAAGTTTATATTATATGAAACTGACTTAAAAATTAGGAGGCAAAAAAAATAATAGGACAAGGAAGCGTGGTGGTTTTATTAGATGATACTCTTGTACAAATGGATTATCAAATCGCATCTTGAAAGGAATTTAGCGTATTCATTCTGATAAGAGAATGAAATAAGAGAAAAAGGTTTATGAAAATAGAATAGGCAACCGCGGTGATTGGCTTAAATAAATTCTAGAAAGTGTCAAGAGATTGTTAGGAACATGATAGAGAGAAAATAAGAATTTATTGCATTTTGTAATCCGATAATCTGTTATAAGTTAATGGAATGGGATGGGAAGATATTAAAATCCCATTCAAACAAAATCTGAGGCTTTACTAGTGGTTCACGCTGTTCAGAATCACGACGCTTATACCAGTGCTGTGAGCTAAGCAAATTATAGTTTTGTAAAAAATCTTATAAAACGTCGCAATAGAAGCACAAAATAGTTAATGAAAAAAATGATGAAAACTGTTGTGGACGTCTTTCCTCTTATTCCTTGATCCAGATCATCGGCTCCAAGCAGGCGAAATAATTGTATAAAATCCCTTTCTCTGTACAGATTCTTCGTGACGGGTTTCAACTGATCCTCATGCCAGGGCAAATTCCCCTTACCTCATGATAGACTCTGTAAGTGGTTGTTGGATTTAAAAAATTCTTTTCTTTTACTTTCGTGCACACGTTTTATTTCCTAATCTACCGTGAATCTAACATCTGAGATAAAGTATTGTTTTGACGTACAGACTCAAATGGAAAGGCAAAGAGTATGTGAGATGGCAGATAAATAGACAGAAAGGCAGGAAGGCGAAATGACAAACAGACAGATAGGAGTATGGGAGATAGAAAGGATAGAAAGAGAGTAACAAAGAGCAGAGAAAAATAAAAGTGATTGGTTTTTAGAAAAGGAAAAAGAATGTCATGCTAAATGCCCAAACTATTGTAGTACATTGTACTTTTCATCTTTATCTACTCCATATTTTCATCTCTTGCGTTATAAATAATTTTTTATGAGTGCTTGTGAGTATTTCGCCGGGAATTATTGTACCAACAGACTTAACCCGGGAAGGATTTCTTAAATCTAGGCTCTCCACAAACCAGAGCGGACCTTACAAACAACGACTGGGGCCTGCCTGCTGTGTCTGTTGCAGACAACCTATGCAGACGTGACCCGAGTACCCATTTTATGTTCTAAGTCTGCTCCGCCGGGGTCTGTATCAAAACGCTGTTTTTTTTTTGTTTTTTTTTTTGTTCGGCCTACAGAGCCTGGAATGATAAATTGGTTTTAACGATATATGTATTAGGCCCATATGATTCATCTTTGCTACAGCGCTGCCTATACAAGGAAGCTAAAGAAAAAGAAAAACCCAAGATGTTTTGTTCGAACCACCCTAATAGTGTGGTTTTGTTGCTTTTTTTTTCCTTTTTGTTCACAATACTTCACAGCCTTTACTATTTTCTAAAGGTTTATTTGAAACTTCTGCACCTCTAATGACATGGTTAACTTACTGGCCACTATCTAGACCTAGTTCTTACAGGGTTTTGTATCGTTGCGAGAGCTTGATACTGAGAGTGACGTATATATTGAATACAAGCATAATTGCCCGTTCAAATGAAGCAGGTGGGAAAACAATATCATTGGAAAGATGCAAACTTCACAAAAAAATAACAGACTTTTATTCTACAGAGCCATATAACAGACTGCACTGAAGAAAAGCAGACTTGAAGCAGTTGGGGAAGACTACTGCAATAAGGAAAAGTAAATTTTACAACAATAACAGGTAATATTTTAACATCGCAATATACAAATATAGTCTCCAGCTGATTCTAATATATAAATACAGACAGGTTGTTGTGAGTACAACTCAAAGCAATATCACAGTGTTTTCATATGTGTAAGAGTAATAGCAGAGAAAGAGTGAGAGAGAGAGAGAGAGAGAAAGAGAAAGAGAGAGAGAGAGAGAGCGAGAGAGAGAGAGAGTCTGGGATTTGTGTGACTTTGTCTACAGTGTGGAGGTGTGGGTGTCTGTGATTTTAGGGTAAGGTGAGGGGGGTGGTGTTCTTCAGACTGACTTTTAGGTTCAAATATGAACAAAACGTCAGAAACTGTGACTGGTAGACACAAAGTTATCAACGGCTTTGGTTATAAATTGACTGTCATAAGTTGTGTATTTCCGTCTTTGTTTTTTACTTTTTTTTCTAAGAGTTGTATTTTTTTTTTTTTTTTTACATAAATCGAAAGTATGATTGCCAGTTCAAGTGAAAAGATGGGGAAGATTATTACAACAAAGATAATCAAATTTTACAACAGAAATAGATATAAATCCTCCAGAGCCATACAAATAGAGTAAGGAAAAGTACAAGTTTACAACAGATTACGCCTACAAAGCTCCTCATAGAACCTTGAGAGATTAAAATTCTTCTTACGTTGTCATGAAAAAAATTTCTGAATGAAGGAAAGATCTCAAGCTAAAAAGTAAACTAAATTTTGCCCCAATCTTGTAAGAAGCCCTTTTTTCTCCAAATCTCATTACCCAGACCTTACTGTGGTGCCGATGACCCATTTCAGATACAATGTAGTACTTGGCCTGATGTGGTGAAAAAGTGCTCTCCAGTACAAAGTAAAAACGCGCAACTCCTCAGGCAATATGACAGAGGAAGAAAATAGCAAGGCTCCGGTTTGTTTGTTTATTTTTTTTTCAAATTTATGAGGTTACCCTGGATTACTAAAGGTTATTGTTCTAGATCTAGTCACAATATGTATAACTCATAAAAGTCAAATTAAGTATGGCAAGTTTATGGCTTAGCTTGAATGTTTTTACGATTCCTTGTTTACAATTAGTGGATTTAGTCGAAACTTATCAATAAATAAAACAGTCCAGAAAAACGAAACGCGTGCAAAAGAAGCTGAATGATGTTTACATTCGCAACCGCCGCTGCGGAAGAAAAGGCGACGATGACAGCTGTTCTTAAAATACTGACCAATCAAATCACTACTACTTTCCGGCACAAATCGGCATTTTTCCCTGACGCTTTTATTTTCACAATGGATTAGGTCAAATTTCATTTAATTTTTTAATTTATTTAGTTTTTCACTCCATTAAAGTAATATATCATGGGTTTTTATATACTTATATTCGCATAATAATAATAATAATAATAATAATAATAATAATAATAATAATAATAATAATAATAATAATAATAATAATAATAATAATAATAATAATAATAATAATAAAATAATAATAATAATAATAATAATAATAATAATAATAATAATAATAATAATAATAAAAATGAAAATATGTTTTGAAAGCATCATCCGTTTTTGTTTTTTGTTTTGTTTAAGTAATTTTAAACTGCTGATAAAACTCTTTTAAATGCTATTTGGTTCATCGTAACAAATTTGGCGAAAAAAATTGAATTTATTACAATAAAAATATAATGAACTTTCAAGAGCCTTTTTCTGCCTGAATCCAAAATTTTTTAGTTTTATTTTTCCTTGTGAGAGACTGATCTTGGCAGGTCAAATTTCAATAAAATTTATCACTGTACATTGGATGGTTTTGGAGGAGATAGCGGAGAAAGAAATTGGAGTTGCCTTTAATAACATCGATTATAGCCAAAAATAGAGCTTTGTTATTGAATATATTTCACGAATTTTTGCCACCGAAGACTTACTTGATTTTTCACGTGGTTTTTTAAAGTGTCCGCCTCAATGTCAGATGTGAGGTTATAAATGACGGAGGCAAAGGGTTGCTCAGAGAGGATCTCTTCCTTGAAGAGATAGTAGGGTAGGAGAGCCTCTCGGTACCTACACACCATGGTTGGATGGGCTGGATTCTGGCCGAGAGCGGAGCAACGTTATGTATTTACTTCTGTATCGAGCAGTCAGTGAAAAAATATATGAATAAATGCTGGCGAAAGAAACAGCTAAAAATTAAGTTCGTTTTTTCAGCTAAAGATGTTGGTAACAAGGGCCTGTTTTTTGTCATAAAACAATTTCATGAAGAATATACTGACTTAATTTTAGAAAACCGTTGTCTTTTGAGTACCGATATGTTTTTTCATTCTAAAGTTTAAAAACTGAAGATGTTAGTTAAGTTTTTAGCACAGGTTTAATTTAGAAAATGTTGGGTATTTTTAAAATGTATTAAAGAAAAATTAATTTCGATGAAACAGTTTTTTTCTAATAAAGGAAGCAAAGTTAACATTTTCTCTTGTCCTTCACCTACAGGTGTTGCACGACACGAATAATAGTAATAATAAACAGATTAATAACAGTTGATTAATCAAATAATACAATTACAGACAATATCACGTATTTTTATCCGGCAAATTTTTACTTGAATGAGTACCAAAGCTTTTACTGGAACTGCGATGGTGAACAGAAAAATATGTCTGAGTTGCTTCTTCATAATTTAAAAAAAAAAAGAATTTGTTTACATCAAACATAAGATTGCGATCTAAGCTACATGGCGCATACTTTATTTCTCAACCACATCACCACGGAATACTTAAAGGACCATCACTTTGGAAGCTAGTCCGATGTAGAGGTCTCGGTGCGAGCTTGATGCCGACAATAGTCACCTGAGTTTTCTCGCCGACGGTACTATTCCCCTAACTATTATATAGTTGACGACTCTGTGTGGTGATTGTGTCAAGAAATCAAAAATGCAACACGTGGCTGAAATCCTAAGCTTTCGCTTGATGTATCATTTTTAAACTGCTGGTGTAAATGTAGGATTGGAAAAAGTTATGAAGAAACTGCCATTGTTTTCTCAGCCAACCCTCGTATTAAGGCGCCTCCACACTCACAGGAACGTGCAGTACATTGTCCAGGCTACATAAGCGGCTAAAATTCTGAAAGTAGTCCTGCTGTTTTGGGAGCAGCGCCCGAGGCCGATCTAGGAGTTCCTTGCTGAGCTCCAGAGTGTCTCCTCCACTGGGATCTGGAGAGAAGTAAGATCTTGGAATTATCGAGATTGAAGAGAGGGTTAGACACTAATATATTAAGGGTTGCGTTGTACAAACTTGTAAATCTCATACGTCAAAATTTTATTTACTGCATAACTGATCTAACACATAACAAGACTTATGTTATTCTTTGTCCATATTCTACTAAATATAACTTGCTGCACACATAATGACAGAAATCTCTTTTGGTTTTACAGGGGATAACTATGAAAGTTTTTATTTCGTTAATGCTTTGTAGAATTGTTTTTGCATTAATTGAAATATTACTGTAAGTTCAAGTCCACAAGCGCGAAAAATATGTACAGAATGATTAAACAAATTAGAAATGGTTTGTCATGAAATCCGTCGAGCACATTTAGTACATTTAGCGGTCTATAAATAACAGTGCCACCAGGTATATTTTTGATGGTTTTCTTTACTGACTCTAAGAAAGTAATAAACGATTCTCACCTGTAAACTTTACTTCATCATACAGGCCCTGAGCCATATAGTCATTTCCTCCCTGAGAGAAGTTATATATTATGATTATCTGCTTGAGGGGATTACAATTCGACATAATTTACTCTATTCCCTTGTTTGTTGCCGAAAGAAAGCAAATCGTCTTATATTTACACCACAATATATTTATAGATCATGCAACGCTTATTATCTTATAGGTACAGATTTGGGACAGCTGCTGGGAATAAGAATAGTTCGTTAATTTTGTAAAAATCTAAATCTAATAATAGCGACCGTTTAAACATCCTCAAAATACGTACACACCTATTTCTATCCCAATTTCGTTTCTCATCAAAGTGTAAGATTAAAATCATGGGTTTTTGAGAGATATTTTGTGCCATGAATTTTGTTCTATCCCCCATTATGTTTCAAAGAAAAAGTAGAAAAAAATACTTTAAAATGTCGCATATATCTTCTTTTGGAGGGAATGAATGATTGATTGAGAGAGAGAGAGAGAGAGAGAGAGAGAGAGAGAGAGAGAGAGAGGTTGGAGAGAATGTATGTGTGTATAGAGGCATAATGTTCTGCTCAACAGAATAAAACTGGCACATTGATATATCTTTCAAAGTACATAATTAACCATGACAAGCAAAAGGTCAGTCGATAGTGTTTAAATTTGCGTCCTATCTTAATAACCCCAGCCTGTTCAACGGACCTTTTTCCTCAGCCCGCCAAGGAGAGTGTATTATACTTCGGACGGACTATATCGATCAAAACTCGGCAAGAACGATATGAATAACTTTCAACACGGTTTATCCAGGTTTGACACCAAATTAAAAAAATAAAATAAATAAATAAAAAACGAAAATCTTTTTAACGTAATACAAATGACAAACCGCTCAATGGCACGCAGATTTTTTTAGTCTGACAACTCCATATTCTTTCACTGGAAACTTTTCTCACAAATTCACGTCTATAATAATCAGGAAGTTAGATAGTTCAGACAGTAGAGTGCTCTATCGACAAACAGGAGGTCATGGGTTTGATTCTTGTTCAGATCATATTTGGGGATCGATACCATCTATCCAGCTCCGTCCCTGGTTCTATCTCAGTCTTGCATATATATATATATATATATATATATATAAAGTTAACCGTATTTATAGCACTAAAAATTGTTTTTACAAGAATCAAACAGGGAACAACAATAGTTATAATAATAGAAATATAACTTTCATCAACTGTTCTATTGTTATTTTACTAACTCCTTTTTGTACTTGTGAGTCAGGTAAGGCGGCAAAGAAATCAGATAGCGCTGAAAGTAAATTACATGTATCTTTTCCTAAAATTAAGTGCAATACATTTCCTGTAGAATTTCGTTTCAAATTGGATAATTTCCATGGAATACTCACGTATAGGTGGACCCTCCCCATGAGAGCCTTGACGTGGGCCGGGGAGAGATGGCTGCTCGCTTTAGCCGAGAAGTGAGACAGGAGGCTCAGAGTAACATTCAGCCAATCCAGACTATCATTCAGGCGAGATTCTGGGCACAAAAAACGGGGAAAACCAGCTATTTCTCCAGTTTCTCATTTTGTTTAAAAACTATTCTAATAGCTCGTTATTAGATTATAAATGTGCACAGAAAAAGTGTGTAGAGTTGTACTGCATTGCAAGATTTTAGAGTTTAGTTAGTCTTATTTCCCCTGTAATGAACGCTGAAAAGGATCTATAAATAGATTTGGAATTTAAGGAAATTAGATTTCGATTTTAAACACTGATAAGATGATTGAATGCTGGATAATGTTCGTCAACAATACCTTCTGTAAAAAAATTACCTATCTTAGCTAGGGCAACTACATTATAACTTCATTATAGAAAATACAAAGTATAAAATTAAAAAAAAAATATATAAATCTAGACTCTGATGCTCATAAAGTGATAAAAATCCTTTTCAAACAAAAACATCTTTAACAAAGTCGAGACGAAGACAGATGGTAAACAAAGGCTCTTCCGATAAAGATATAAAAATTTTAAGGTAAACCAGCTGATCCCATGAGCAAGAGATATAACATATGTGTAGAAACAGCAAGATTTTTGCAAAAAGTGTCAATCAGTCTATTGATTTTGAACATTCTTCCTCCTATGGGATGGCTATCTTCGATCACAAACCTTAAATTTACTATTATGGTGTGTGGGTAGGTGTAGAGTGGAGAACCGGTGAGTCCGAATAAAAATGATTTCAATAGCAAACCCAGAAAATTATCTGAGTAGCGATTTATAAGAACTTCGGCCGTTTTCCGAAAGTCCTCTACCATTAAGTAACTAGTAGAATACAAGATCTGAAAAGGTTTCTCATCACTCTTATGATAGTTGTAACCTCTTAAGGTGTGTCATGATAAACTCTAAAGAGGATGTCCTGAGTAGGAGGCGAAGAGACAGAGTTAACTGCGTTCATCGGATGGGCATGAGAGAAAGGATGAGAAGATAACTCTAATGATATCGAATATTAAGTCAAACTCACCACTGAAGGCCAGCTGGCCGAGCTCAAACGTATCAATCGGGGAGAGAGGAGGCCCTCTGTAGCCCAGGTAGTCACCTTGGGCCATGTCAACAGCTTTCAGCTGGTACACGCTCTGGAAAGTATTTTATTTTACGGATGCATTTAAAAAGTGTGTGTGTTGGGGGGAGGGGGGGGGGGGAGTCGAGGACATAAAATTAGGGCAATCTCACTTTGATTATAGTTGTAGAAAATTAAAAACATCAAACCGTTTATAAAACGACTTTAAATTTAATGCTGGCATCTTATCATTCAAGTCTATCTACCATGAGTATACTGTCTTGTATGAGGCTTCAAATCATGTTTTATAAGATACAGAAGGGTTTGTATTTTGTAAGCGTTTATTTTCAAGCACATGGGTAATATGATCAAGGAATCATAATGATGGATGTCCAAAGTCTGGGCACGATGGCTGAATTTAGAACAACAAAAAAAAATAGGACAACTATCAATTTAAAATTTAAACGTAATAACCATTTTGGCAACTCCTCCAAACATTATTATCATTTTCATCTATATCATCATGACCATACGCAATACCATGACCATCCTTTTCTTAAGCATAATCTCCATCGCTATCATCATCATTGTCATCATTATGATCATCACCATCATCATCATCATCATCATCAGTATCAACAATATCATCATCATGAGCCATCTATTCCACAATGTTCAACCACCTACTATATACAGTTATTGAAGATAACATCACTAAGGCAGGCAGGGAAAAACTTCTTCCCTTGTCCTCAACCTCCTCACCTGCAGACGAAGAAGAGAGAGAGTGGCGCCTCTTATATCTCCATGATCTGCTTCGAATGGGACCTGTGCTGTGGCCACAGTGCGACGGAAGCTTTCTGAAATAATACAGTCACATAGGTGCGCGCTGCATTAGAGACTTAAGACTAAAGCAGGAAAAATATAGTTAATATAGAAAAATGACGGGAAGAAGACTAAATGAAAATGAAAATATTTTACATTTGATTCATAGGTGTTGTGCGATTTGACCAATTTTATAAATAAGTACATTTTTTCTTATTATAGGTGGTTTATTAAAGTGGGTTTTATAAACTCTAATCAAATAAAAGGTTCGTAGGGGTCCCTGGAAGAGTACAGGTTATGGCCACCATTCAAATTGTTGCACTTAATGCCTTGTACTATTAGAGAATGTGATCATGGAGAGGGCTCACTGTTCATATGACCAACAAAGCATCTTAGTAAGAGTCACGACCACAACCACCAAAACTACTACTACTACTACTACTACTACTACTACTACTACTACTACTATTACTACTACTACTACTACTATTACTACTGCTCCTACTTCTACTACTCCTTCTGCTACTACTGCTGCTACTACTACTGCTGCTACTACTACTACTACTACTACTACTACTACTACTACTACTACTACTTCTACTACTATTACTACTACTACTACTACTACTACTACTACTACTACTATTACTACTACTACAACTATTACTACTACTACTACTACTACTACTATTACTACTACTACTACTACTATTACTACTACTACTATTACTACTACTACTACTACTATTACTACTACTGCTGTTACTACTACTACTACTACTACTACTACTACTACTACTACTACTACTACTACTACTACTACTACTACTACTACTACTACTACTACTACTACTACTACTGCTACTACTATGACTACTACTACTTCTACTTCTACTACTACTCCTACTACTATTACTTTTACTGCTATTCAATAAACTCACCCAGGTTTTCACCCAGAGCAAGAGCATAATCAGACGAAAATCTCTTGATGGCTTTGTATACAGCGTTTGGATGCTGTAAGACTTCGGGCGTCTTTGAACTGTCTTGAAGATTTAGCTCCTTTACTCGGTCAGTGTAGAAACTGAGGACAGAAATATAAGAATGTCAGTTATGCAAGGAATTTATCGTTATAATTAAACTACCCAGAGCTCAAAGAAATTGATGTAACTTGTTGAAGAGTAAATCTTTTACAGGAACATTATGACCTCTCTTTTTTACAGCTCTTATTCAAACAACCAATATATGCCATACGTCGCAACTACTTGAAAGAAGCTGACATGATAAACAGCATTAATGCACATAGAAGAAGTCTTCAATGTGAAAAGTAAATTATAAGCATCATTTTAAATGGATCTTCATAAGAGATATTTAAAATTGCAATAAAATCCTATGAGGTTCTTAAAGGGGAATACCCCATTTCAGTGTTTAGAGTTATGAATTATCATGTAAATATAGTTGAGTATTTTTGTTTGTTTTTTTTTTTGCTTTGGTTTGTTGTTGTTTTTACTAGTGTAAACCCTTGATCTGCGCGTTCTGTGTTTTACCTCACAGATTAACTGGAAATTAACCCTACGTCGCCTGAAGTTTCTTCTTGATTTTGCCAAGATAAGAAGATCAATCGAGAAACTTTAGGGGTTATGTGTACCTAGCCTCCCCCTCTTATACCGAGACTTTTTTTATCTCCAAATTTAACAGCGATCTATCAGACCCTTCTTGTGATGAAATCCCAGACTCTGTCGGTGATGCGGCCATTTCGATCAGAATGGAAAATGAATTAAAAAGACTTCGTCATGAGAAAGGGGAGAGAAATCCACTCAACCGGTCAGAGATACATTCAACCGCTATCTCCTCACAAGATGCGATTAAATATCTTATCAGCATCAAAAGCCATGGTCTGTGTCTGGGTATCCAACATCGCTATTTACTTGATCGTAGGGTTGGGATGAGAATATTGCCTCACAGAGCCAACTCGTCCATATACCCTCTTCTCTTCCCCCTCCCCATTTCATTGAATCGCTATCCTACCACTGCTGATTGACAATCGTTGATCTGATCTGGATAAAAGAATGTCCATTCGCCCCTAGGACATGATTGCGTTTCTGTGATGATACCAAAATCTTTGGTAATACCAAATAACCCGTCCCTACCGACTTGTCCTTTCACATATCTTGGCTACAACTAGTCGCAGTAAAAGTGTAGCGCTTTCTAACAATATAACCAAAATGCACAAATTGTAAAAATTATTATTGGATATAACTCATCTCCTTCCCTCTCACATCCCCATTCCTTCCGGTATTTTGCATTACATGGAAATTTGAGGGCTTTTATGGAATTAGACGGCCTAGAATGACACCTAGTGTTGTACGCTTTATTATTTGTTTCAAAGGGTAGAACGACAGTAATAGCCCCTGCGTGACGGATTTGTTTTGAGCTGACTTGATTATTAGGTTGAAACAAAACAAAATAAAGACTAATTAAACTAAGAAGCAGAACTTAAAGAGAAGAGAAGTTAGATTCTGAGTTCGAAATAAGAAACTGAGATTCTGGGTATTCCAGCATTGCTTATTGAAGGTATGAATTATTTCCATTTAAGATTTTTTTTATGCTTTTAATTCAAATTGCGATTAACTCTATAAAATAGACTGATTAGTGCAATCATTCCAAAACTTAGAGATATCTGTGTCAGTTACGGCTTCCCATACAGTAAGCATAAAAAGAGGGAAAACTTATGGTTCGCATGCAAGCTTGCTGGCATGGGTTGGCTAGCTTCGCGGAGAGGTGAGGTTGCGGCGCAAGACGAAATACTAGGAATCGAGAATACCCCTACAAGCATAAGAAAAACATCCTAGGGAAAACTTCTGGGCCAGCTGGCATGGGTTGGCTGGCTTCGTGGAGAGATCAGATTGCGGCGCAAGACGAAATAGTAGGAATCGAGAATACCCAACAGACAATGACGGCATATATATCTATACAGTGAGGGTTGTTCTAAGTCTAGCTTCAATTCCCACCTGGAGAGATCCTTGAGTCTGTCGTACTGGTGGTCAATGTATTGCTTCAGCTCGTCCAGAACTGTCCGCTCCTCTTGCACCAGGCGCTCAACCTTCAGGCTCGATGTGAAGATCTCCCCACCTACCATGATCAGCACTGTTGACCAGGTCAAGATTGTCAGCCATATTTGTGGTCTCGTTTCATCTCTGAGAGCAGTGGCCATAGTTCTGTCTGGAGTGAAAACATTAAAGGAGTGAAGAGTCAAATGAAGTTTCATGAACATCCCAAGAGGCTCAATGAGGCTGTGTAGAGTAGGAAACAACAGGAGATCTGAGAAAAAATATTGCCGCTTATCTGTTATTAAGGGAGCTAGGCGAAAAATGAGGACCATCTGTTCTGTAATCTTTGATATGTGTATCGATGATGAGCCAAAAATAGTGCATCTTTTTCTTTTCTTTTTTTCTTTTTCTTTTTTTAAATCGATGGCTGGTATTCAATCTCTAAAGATCAATGATTAACAATAGTTATTGCTTTACTTTGTCAAGACCACCCTGAAATATTTCAATATCGAAAACAGTCTATAGTTTTAATGGCCGTAGACATAAACATCTATAAACTGAAAATCCTCCAAAAGTAATTTATGAAAGATGTGATATAATAACAACTTAGATAAAGATATCAATAGAATATATTCATTGAATAATTATAATATTTCTTCTAGCTATGCAACACATACTGTTCCTGAGGAGCCACCTGGATGACAATATTATTGTCAAAAAAGAATCTTTTTGTTCTTGTTTGTTTTGTGTTCCCAATGTTTCGGATTCACGCCCGTAAGGACGTATTACTGTCCTGCTCTATGGAGCTTATTGCTCAGCCTGCCGAGCTGTAGGGGATTAGGGCAGTGTTATTGCTTATCAATATCAGATGATCATTGACTTTTTCCTCTCCCCACACAGTCGCCGAGAAACCTTTCCGTCTATCTCATTCTCAGGCGAAGAGGAAAAAGTATGGAGTTTCTAGCGCTGACCTCAGCGCTCATCATCTTGGCTTTGTCGTGGTCCCCATCTAGATCTAGCTCCTTCCCAAAGTCCAGACAATAAGTTCTCAATGTTGTTTTCAAGCTTTTTCCATCTAATTAAAAAAAAAAAATAAAGCAGCGAGTTCCACATGAACGATAAAATTATTTTGTGTGAAAGGTGAACGCACCCACATGTGAAATATAATAGCTTGATCATTAGAATAAAGAGTGCATTCACCACATTTGAAGTTTTTAATGCTTTGCCCTGTTACTGATTGCAAAACTGATCAACATCTGGGGAGTTTTGTGCGTTTTGTTGAGATAAATATCAGTCCTATTTTATCGCTGTTTCTATGATGTACCATGTCTTTTCGGTTTTTTATATAAGTTATTCGGATGATTTTCATTAGAGTATCATCTGAGTGTAATGGTTAAGTGAATTGTGTGACTTCATCATACTTGAGAATTCGGAATATATCAGCTTGATCATTAGAATAAAGTGCATTCACCACATTTGAAATATAATAGCTTGATCATTAGAATAAAGTGCATTCACCACATTTGAAATATAATAGCTTGATCATTAGAATAAAGCCATTCACAACACTTTATATTTATTCTGGCTCTACATTTATAGCCGGCTAAAATGAGCCACTTAGTCTTCCACAGCTACTCTGCGGTTATTTGGCTCTTGTTGAGGTTGCTGCTTCCTCCATTCGGCGTTTTCCTCCTGAAACCTAGAACTGATAAACCTAGGACTGATAAACCTAGGACTGATAAACCTAGAACTGATAAACCTAGGACTGATAAACCTAGGACTGATAAACCTAGAACTGATAAACCTAGGACTGATAAACCTAGAACTGATAAACCTAGAACTGATAAACCTAGGACTGATAAACCTAGGACTGATAAACCTAGAACTGATAAACCTAGGACTGATAAACCTAGGACTGATAAACCTAGAACTGATAAACCTAGGACTGATAAACCTAGGACTGATAAACTTCTTACCTTGTGTGATTTAACTTGGTTTTTTTTGTTTTGTTTTTGTTTCTTGCATTTCTCTCTCTCTATCTCTCTCTCTCTCTCTCTCTCTCTCTCTCTCTCTCTCTCTCTCTCTCTCTCTCTCTCTCTCTGTCTCTCTCTGTCTGTCTCTTTCTCTCTCTCTGTCTGTCTGTCTGTCTCTTTCTCTCTCTCTGTCTGTCTGTCTGTCTCTTTCTCTCTCTCTCTCTCTCTCTCTCTCTCTCTCTCTCTCTGTCTGTCTGTCTCTTCCTCTATCTTCTCTCTCTCTGTGTCTGTGTCTCTGTCTGTCTGTCTGTCTGTCTGTCTCTCTCTCTCTCTCTCTCTCTCTCTCTCTCTCTCTCTCTCTCTCTCTCTCTCTCTCTGTCTGTCTGTCTGTCTCTTTCTCTTTCTCTCTCTTTGTCTTTCTCTCTGTCTCTCTCCCCTCCTCCTCTTCTTTCTCTCTATACATATATATATATATTTTTTTATAAATTTAAAGAGAGAGAGAGAGAGAGAGAGAGAGAGAAAGAGAGGGAGAGAGAGGGGGGGGGGGGGGGGGGGAAGAGGATGATAAAGATGCAAAAATTTATATCCTGCTCCTCTATATATCGCTATCTCTCTCTCTCTCTCTCTCTCTCTCTCTCTCTCTCTCTCTCTCTCTCTCGCTCGCTCTCTCTCTCCTCCTCCTCCTCCTCCTCCTCTTCCTCCTCCTACTCTTCCTTTTCCTCTTTCTCTCTATTTTATATATATATATATATATATATATATATATATATATATCTGTCTCCCTTTTCTTCCGTTCATTAAGCTACAAATATTGCCATTTTAAGCGACTTTTTGCAACTTGAGGCAGGAATGATCTGAGTTGATAGCCAGCCCTGTAAACTGAAGAATTCAACGTAAGAAAACACGATTTTGAAACGCCAGCGATGTTATTACGACTATCGGTACTTACTGGAGTGACGTATGTTGTGACAAGAAATCCAAGTCTGGGCATGCCTGACAGCTTAGCAACAAGTTAATTTTAACGGAATTTTCTGAGCGCTGCAAATGAAATAATTACATGTATGCGATTGTATGGCTAGTGACCATGGTTCTTACTGTTGCGCACACAGCCGATTTCTATGGAAGAATTCTCTCACTACTAAAGTCAAGAGACAGTCGACCATGCTTTGAAAGCACAAAACGCACACTGGGCTTAAACAGAACGATATAAGCCTATCAGTATCACATCCAATTAACAGAAGCAAGGCACATATCTTTGAGATGCTAAAATTACAGAAACTAATGTGAAAATCAACTCAATAGGTTTCGTGCATTACCAATAGATATAAATTTCAGAGCGTTATACTTCCGTTTCAACTGTACATGTTCTCGCGGTGAAGGGCTCTATTCAGCAGGGCTAATTCTTAAATCGATACTTAAAAGCACGTTGAGACTAACTAAGTAGATAGAACAAGGGGCTTCAGAACTTCAGAACAGAACCATCACAATTGCAAGATTTAAAGAAAAAAAAAAGGATGAGATAAACTGAATTCATTCCTCCTGGGGAATCCAAAATCCACCTAGCAGATTAGATCTAGACCTAAATGTTGGTTTTTAGAAGACCAGCACTCGATCACTTCAAGATAGGATTAACTAAGATAGGAAAAACGGCCTGAAGGTTATGGCACTGGAAAACCTGTCTGACCAGAGCTAGCTGACCTGACCACTGAGAGTGGTCGTCACTTCAGTCAGAGCTGTCAATGCTGTACAACAATAGTGATGTCGGCTTTTTTGCTGCCGTGCCATAATATGTTTTCAGGGTGATCGAGTTAGCATTTTTTTTTTGTTCCTTAAATATGGTTCTATCTTAGCCGTTTGTAGAATAAAGTAAACTGATGGGTTTTCTCTACAAGTTTCTTTTCTGTTCTTTTTTTTTTTTATCTAAGAATATCACGGGTAGCAAACTCTGCGGAGATGATTTAACAGATTGATTCTACATGTGCGTTTGATAGGCTTAGTCTGTGTGGATACCCTTCATGAATCAAAAAGCCAAATCATTAGGCTAAGTTAAAAAAAAAAAAAAAACAAAACAAAACAAGAAGATATAGGCACATACGCACTCAATATATCTTGTACATCTATTATGTGGAGAGACTATGGCAGACTTATGAGCGTATCTAAGATTTTATAATACCGTAAGCAATTAGTCTGTCTCTAATTCTACATCACAAGACTCACGTGACATTTACGTTTCCCGTACTAAGATGTCTCCAATTAGTCTGTCTCTAATTCTACAGCACATGACTCACGTGACATTTACGTATATCCTACTAAGATGTTTCCAATTAGACTAATGGGAACACTTCTTAACATGGTCGTAAAAAATAACATCCACGAATAGGGTGTTGAACTAAAAATAAATTTATTCGACATCTGCTGAATTTTTTTACATCAAAATCTCTGATAAATCAAAGCTTAATGAATTTTTCAAAGCCTCTTTTGCAATTGAACAGAAGTGAAAAAGACAAAACGGTTAAAATTTGAAAAAAAAAGTATGTTTAAAATCTCAAGTTGGAAGAGAAAAGACGACATTTAAAAAAAAGTGCGAAAAATAAGCTGAAATTATTTCTAGTAATACCTGCATATATCCTAATGTACCAGATGACTTGGTGAGCGCGTCGAGCTAGCTGCGTACTCCATCCACAGTAACTCTAACAGAAACCTGTAAACTGTTTTCACATCTGAGATCACTTCTCCCCCTTGTTCTGAAAAAGCTTAGCATTGCTTGATTGTGATCGATAGAGAAAGGTTTGATCCTGAGGGCGGGACACAACACACGGTGTTACGTATATTGAGGGTTGAGGGCTGGTCGCTCGAACAATTGGAAATATGATGCTTGGTTTGGACACTTTCACAGTTTGAGATGATGGCTTTATTTTTTTGAGGGGGGGAGGGGGGGAGAGAGGAGGAGAGAGAAAGGATGGGAACGACAAAAAAAGATGGGGGAGATAGATAGAGAGAGAGAGGATGGGAAGGACAACAAAGGTGGGGGAGAGGGAGATGGAGAGGGGCGAGAAAGAGAGAGAGAGAGAAAGAGAGAGAGAGAGAGAGAGAAAGAGGGAGAGAGAGAAAGAGAGAGAGAGAGAGTGGGAAGAGAATCGAGAAGGGGAGAAAGAAAAATAGAGAGTGAGTGGAGAAGTATGTGAGAGACAGAGGAAGGGAAAAAAAGAAAGGGGGTACAGTAGGGAAGAGAGAGAGAGAGAGAGAGAGAGAGAGAGAGAGAGAGAGAGAGAGAGAGAGAGAGAGAGAGAGAGAGAGAGAGAACGGAAGAGCTAGCGAAATACAGGAAAGAGGCATGGGAAAGAGATACAAAGAGGGTAACTGGAAGGGAGGAAGAGTCAAATACTGAGCTAGAGCGATACAGACAAACAATAAGGTAGATCAGAAAGACAGAAGAACTAATGGAAAGACATAAAGACGGATTGGTGGAGAGGGAGAAATATAAATGACAGCAGAAAAAACGAGTAGTGAAGCACTAGGGCTACATACACCAGTGTCAGAGTGGGTAAGTGAAGGAGTTTAAAAAATATATATATATATCCAGAGAAAGAGAGAGGAAAAGAGGCATGAGAGAGGCGGGGGATGAGGAGGGGGGGGGAGGGAGGGAGGGAGCGATAGGAAGACAGGGAGACCGCCCGAAGGATAGAAGATGGCATGAAAGTAAAAAAGATTCTGAAATTGTAAACATTTATATTTATTTGTTTATTATTCCTTTTGTAAGATCTCTTTCTAGATAGTATGTATTACGCCTATCTCTCTTGCTATAATTATTATAACTCATGTTATTTTTGTTTTCTCTTGTTTTGTTTTGTTTTAATCAATAAGTTTAAACAATTAGGAGATAAAGAGCAAGATGGAAGAGAAGAATTAGTAAAAGTAGGTCAGAGCGAGAGAGGGGTGGGGTAGGCGTGAGAGAAAGACTCAAAGATAGAGATAAATAGATAAAGAGAGAGAGAGAGAGAGTGAGAGAGAGAGAGAGAGAGAGAGAGAGAGAGAGAGAGAGAGAGAGACACTATGCCGTAAGTTGGAAGTAAATAATTGATAATAAATTCTCTTCAGCTTCCAGAGTTTATAAAAGGGCGTTACTCAAATTATGAATGCAAGAAAAACGTTATGGTTGAGATAACAAAGTTGTGCTTCGGTTCATCGACCATTTCTGACAGCCATGCCAAGCTATTACATTCTAATTTCTCATTCTGAAAGCGAAGCACGTTTCTAAGCTGGAATATCAACTCGTTTTCTACCTCTATAAACGCCCCTTGTGTTTCATCCTCATATTACAAGAACAAAATACAAGAGATTTCAATTTTGTTTTCCATGGTAACTTATAACTAGAGTTGCTATTAAATAAATGTTTGAATATTAGTGGACTAAATGGATGTTCAACCACTAAGCAGTTTAAAGATCATGAAATAGTTCATCTCACGAGCTATCTAAGCAGTAGTCAATGAACAAAGGGATAAAAAGAAGCAACTATTGTCTTTTTTGCAAATAGCCTAAGATCGCCCTTTGAGGTTGACTGGACTTATAGTACTATTCAGAAAATCAGGCGCATAAACGTTATCAATTCTGATCTAACAAAATCCTGTTAAAAAAAGAAACCCCCCTCCCTCTTTTTTCCCCTCCTTGCTTCCTCCTTAATGCACCCCTAAAAACCAAAAACAAAAGCAAAACAACAAACACAGCCAGCAGCTGTATTACCGCAGCTGTATTCTTAGATATTTATGCAAAAATAACGATTGCAGTCACAACTGAATTATAATTGAAAATTTGAAAAGGGAAAACAAAAATAGAATCGGAAAATGTAAGGTTTCATCGCTATACCCGCACCACTCTTAATATCGGTTTCAAAAACTTCGATCGATTTCCCCCAATCAGGTGCAATCAGTCCGTTTACAGCGGTCATAGAAAGCCAGCGAGCAGAATCTGTCGGTGACTTATAGGGTGAATATGGGGATCAATAGAGCGTACATATGATATAATAGCTGCTCCCCACCGCCCTTTGCCGCTCTACCGCCCCACGGACATCCGGGAAACAGCTGGCTCTAATCTAGCAGGTGGATCATGGATGGGCTGAGCACTCCAACAGCTCAAAGCTATCATTGTGGTTTCTTACAGCTGCTAGATGGCGTCATTAAGATCCCCCCGTTCTTACAATGTGAGAGTGGTGACAAAATCATTGTAGAACGGTAGGACTGGTCGAGATGGAGACAAGAATGGGATGGAGGGGAACAAGGAAACAGAACGATGGAGAGAGAGAGAGAGAGAGAGAGAGAGAGAGAGAGAGAGAGAGAGGAGACGGAAAGAAAGAGAGGAAAAGGGGAGGGAGGGGGGAGATTGCGAGAGAGAAACACACAAAGTAGGAGAGAGGCAAAAATATAACGAGGGGAGAGAGAGAGAGAGAGAGAGAGAGAGAGAGAGAGAGAGAGAGAGAGAGAGAGAGAGAGAGAGAGAGAGAGAGAGGGAGAGAGAGAGAGATCCACACTAGACCAACATGGGCTGAGATGAAGACAGAAAGCAGAAGATATACAAAGACTGACAGTCACAATTAATATCAAGCTCCTCATTCTCCCCTTCTTCCCCTTTTTTGCTTCTGAGAGTGTTTTCTTTTTGTCAATTTTGTTTATAACTTTCCTTTTGTTAACTAACTGTTGCTGACAAGGAAAAAAACCTTTGAAATGTTTATTCGCAAGTCTACTTTGATCCGGTTTTTTTCAATTAAAAAATGATATTATTAAAGTATTTGCATAAATTTTCAAAATCGAAGTTGGTTTTATATATATATATATATATATATATATATATATATATATATATATATATATACCTTGTATACGTTTGAATATTTTATTTTTAGGCCTTTCTGTGCTATCTTTCTGTCAATAAATTTGATTGAAATTTTACTGCTAGGAAACTTTTGTTTTTTGTCGTCATTTCTTTCATCTTTCATCTTTCATCTTTTTTACATTTCATTTTTCTTTTTTCATTCGGTTAATCAAATGCTAAACCAGCAATGACATGAAAAAGATTTCTGGAGATTTGCCTTAACGGGTTACACAACGGGAGACAAGCTGTGAGATTTATTTTCAATCTAAGGGCCATAACTAATTATTAAGCAATACTTATGAATATCATTTAAACCTTTCAGTTGGGCATAATATTGTTATCGTCGATCTTTTATTTTTTTTTTCCATATTTTTATAGCACAATTAATCTTTTCATCTTGTTATGATACTTCTATTTTTGTATGATTATTGAAGACATTTTTACTTACTGGGTTGTTTCGTACAACTGATATCTATCTTCGATTAAGGTTTCCTAGATTTATATTTTTGTCAGTTAGTAGCATTATTCTTATAACAACAACTCTGTCAAACAATTGAAAGACTTTGAGACTCCTATAATACATCGTAGAACAGTCTGAACAAACGAGGAGCATTTTCAAAGCTCGGTCTTTTCAATATAGTGCAAATCGTACTCCGTGAAAGGACTGTTACTAATTGTAAAATTTTGAGAAGCGGTGTGTTCAGCACATTAGATATGTGCCAAACATATTATATCATTAGTATTAAATTATCATTATTGGTTTTCCATGACTTGGCTTTGTGACTTAAAACATAAATGTCGTGAAGCATTCTGTTTTGGTCACTGCTTTTCCACTAATAAGCTTAACCCACATGATTGATAAAAAAAAGTCTGTACTTTTTAGTTGTTTTTTTTTTTCCTTTTCTAAAAATAAAACAAAAATACTACTTTTCTGTCTTTGAAGAAGAGGCCCGCGGTTCACTATTTGTGGTGGTGAGAGTAAGTTTAAAAAATCCAATCCCTAAAATATGGCAGCTTGACTATGCACTGAGGCAAAAGATATAAGAACTTATGCATAGATATTATTAACATTTACTTAAAGGAATGTGCTATTAGCATTTATGTATAGATATAATTGTTACTTGCACTTAAGTCTAGATATAGTAACACTACCTGTTTTTCTATCATTATTATGTAAACACGCACATTTGAACCGGCTCCGTAGTTCCATAGAGTTTCTTTCTGTTTGTTTCAAATTTTCTGCGAGAAAAAAATCAGAATGGAAAACTTCAGTTATGAAACTGTAAGATATAAAAAAAATGAAAACTACGAGATCTGCGGTTTAGGGATAGAGAGGACTATAGATAGATACTGAATTTTAAAAGTAGAATTAACAGTAGTTTAACACAGACTGAGTCTGAAACGAAGATTTAATATCGTCTTCGACTATTTGGTCTGTAAGAACTCGTTTGAAGAGGAATCAAAACTGAACACAATATCTTTTTAAAATTGTAAGAAAGGTTCTGTCATATAGTTTGACAACAACAACAACAACAACAACAACAACAACAACAATAATAATAATAATAATAATAATAATAATAATAATAATAATAATAATAATAATAATAATAATAATAATAATAATAATAATAATAATAATAATGATAATAATAATAATGATAATAATGGTGTTGATGATGATGATGGTGGCGATAATAACTATAATAGTAAGAAGAAGAAGAAGAAGAAGAAGAAGAAGAAGAAGAAGAAGAAGAAGAAGAAGAAGAAGAAGAAGAAGAAGAAGAAGAAGAAGAAGAAGAAGAAGAAGAAGAAGAAACTAAAGGGAAGTAATATTGCATTCGAAATTAATATTGTTTATCAGATTATATCCCTTAGTAGTTGGCTTAAGTATTGAAGCACGGAAGATTCGTTTCCGGCGATTTCAAGACATCTTTATATAAACATTATAACAATAACACAAGCTACAACTTAAGTAATAGTAAAAGCAGCAAAAAATACAAAGAAAGCAAATACCCCATCAACTTTTGTTTGTGTTAAACCTGACGTGAAAGCAATGTTTTTAGCCTGCAATGTGTGCGGGAAGGAAAAGGAAGACTGAGGCACTGCACTGGAGTTCAAGGTGGTTTTGTTTTTTTGTTTTTTTTTGTTTGTTTTTGTTTTTCTTTGTGCTTTTGGGTTGCTACTGTTTCTTCTATGTAAAAAACCGTCCGTACCTAATAGGAACTCTTTCCGTTTTTTTTGTTGTTGTTTTTTTTTTTGTTTTTTTTTTGTCACTGTGCGTTTAACTTAAAAACCCTTAAATGCACTTTTAGTAAATATTCGAGATAAAGGAGACATGTTTATGATGTTAAGACGGAAATTACGGTTCAGTAAAATAATGAATTGACTTCAGTAAAACATTTAATCTAGAAAACACCGAGACGATCCCGTAAAGCTGAGTTTTGGTTTGTAGCGCTCGTAGCGAGGGAGGGTCAGCGCTTACACTTCCATCCCTCCCCGGCCACTCTGTCTCTCGCCTCAGTGGCAGACAGCAGACAGCAGACAGCAAGCAGACACAATCGGTGTCTGTAATCGCCGCAGTGCCGATTAGGCAAACGACCGGTTGAAGCAAAGCGGGCTGAAGCATGGCATGGCCTACTGGAGACAGAGGGCTGGGGCTGAAGGCAGGCGAGAGAGAGAGGGCAGGCTTGGACCAGGAGTTTACACGCACCGCTGTCAGCGATACGTGAACACATGCTTTGGTGATCAGCTGTTCAGGATACTTTATGTGATTCCGAGACAGTTTTGTTGAGGATTTCCAATGTTTACCTAAAGTCTGTGGTAGATTTTGTAGATGAAGATCATTGTAAAAGGATGTTGATAGAAACACAACTTTAAAAACAAAAAAAGGTAATTTGAAATAAAAGATAAACCTGATGATACTTTTAAATGTTATTAAGTATAAAAATTGACAGGGATTCACAAGATTCTTCATAAAATTTCATATTTAAGGTTTAAACATCTTATTAGGTCTAGTCCAAGATCAAATGCTCAACTAGGTGAAACAAACTCTGTGTAACATGATTAAAACTTTTGTGTAAAGCAGAAGTGTAATATGATCTGATAAGCTGTGTTTAGGGAGGATGTACGAAACATCATTTTATTCAATACGCCACAGTAGCTTTATCAATTTTGTTGGGCATAGAGCTGAAAAGTGTGAGTAAATGCTTAAATCGTTGTTAAGCTAGGGTGTCGATGTTTGTAAAACGCCTCCGAAAATTTTAAGTTTACTACTGGTGTCCATCAAAAAGTTTTAATCAGTCGATACTATGATAGGATTGATACCCAGGGCTATGTAGTATCCATGTTGACGAAGTAACAACTCCTAGGATACTGTTGGCTGTTGACGCTACTTCATTGCTTCAAGATGCATGTATTAAGAACTACATTATGAAATCCCCATACAGATCCTTAAGCATAACCGAATCCCATGCGTTAGTGTTCAATACATTCTGAACAATTGATTTGAATTGAAATAAAAGCTTGATGGGTTTTTTTATAACATTGCCAGTGTTTAGGGCTACTTTGGGAAACTTAAATATGTACCGCGGTATACAATATATATACAAAATATCCGCCAGAGTCCCGTGATTGATCAACTAGGTAAAATACTCTTGTTTTTATACATTTTATTATGACAAGTTTAAGTTAAACGAACTTCGAATGGAAAAAACCGTTACGATATATATAGGATAAATCTTTGTTCACAGGGTTCATGTGGATATCTTTCTGAAAATTGAAAAAAAGAATTATATCTGGCCCTAATCATTTCTTTTAGCTAACAATTATGTGTCCAGTTGCAAATGTCATAACAATGGAATTTATTTTGAACTGTAAGGAATTTTTTTTTTTTTTTTTTTTTTTTTTTGGGGGGGGGGGGGGGGAATGGGGGTCAGCAATACATGCGTGCTGTTAATAGCGTTAAATAAAAATTTGTTTAACGGCAAAATAAATAAATTGTATCTTGCTTTCATTTTAAGCTCGTATAAAACCGAAACAAAGTTTGTTTACATTTTGTATAGAACTCAATGTTGTGATTACAAACTCTTGAAGCGTAAGTCGAGATAACCTTGCCCAAATATTTTAGGTTTGTGCTAAGATTGTAGCTCCTAGTCGAATCTCTCGATATATATATTAGGCCTGTTAATCTTATATGTCCAGTGTCTGACACGGTGGGCTGACCATCATGCTACGAGTTAATTATCTGCCAGTGACTTAAGCCCAGCGTGTTCCTGTGATTACATGCGATGGTGGACAGGGTCAGAAAACAATCGAGGCTGTTACAACATCAACCTATGGATTATAATAGCTGCTCTGCAAGGCCAGAGTAGGCGTGGATTTACCAAGTCCGGCTGCAGCCCTAAGCCCAGCATCACTGCCCAGTGGCTAGCTACAGCCACCTCACGAGCACAATGGATAAGCTTCAGGGTAAGTCACCCTTTGTTTGCTGGGGGGAAATAAAATCTGCTGAGCTTGGTGAGATATAATGGAGTAATGGGCTCATAGTATTTCATACTCACAATCCATGCTGGGTAAAGTCATATTTTTTCTTACACACACACGCTGGGTAAAGTTGGCTTTGTGTCTAGATGTGAATATAATTATCTTTGAGTAAGGTACACTCCCTTGCTCTGAGTCTGAGTGATACAGATCACTGGGGAGACGGATGGGCTGGTTGGGAAAAAAGAACATTTAAATAAAGGGGAAGAGAGCGAGAGGGACGAGGTTGATAAGATTTCCCATGAAATCTAAGATGTTTCCAAACTGATCGAAGAGCAGAGTGGGTGCGAGAAGATGGCTTGGAGGGGAGGATGGTTTCGGGAAAAGGTGAAAAATGAGGAGTGATCATTTCCGGGATATGATAAGGAGGACTAGGACGATTCGAAGATAAAAACTATGATAATAATATTGGTGAGGTTGAATCCAATAATGATGATGGTGATGATGAAAACGATAATAATGATGGTGAGGATGAAGCCGATAATGATGATGGTGAGGATGAAGCCGATAATAATTATAGTGAGGATGAAGCCGATAATGATGATGGTGAGGATGAAGCCGATAATAATTATGGTGAGGATGAAGCCGATAATGATGATGGTAGGGATGAAAACGATAATAATGATGGTGAGGATGAAGCCGATAATGATGATGGTGAGGATGAAGCCGATAATGATGATGGTGAGGATGAAGTCGATAATGATGATGGTGAGTATGAAGCCGATAATGATTATGGTGAGGATGAAGATAATAATGATGATGGTGAGGATGAAGATAATAATGATGATGGTGAGGATGAAGATAATAATGATGATGGTCAGGATGAAAACGATAATAATGATGGTGAGGATGAAGCCGATAATGATGATGGTGAGTATGAAGCCGATAATGATTATGGTGAGGATGAAGATAATAATGATGATGGTGAGGATGAAGATAATAATGATGATGGTGAGGATGAAGATAATAATGATGATGGTAGGGATGAAAACGATAATAATGATGGTGAGGATGAAGCCGATAATGATGATGGTGAGTATGAAGCCGATAATGATTATGGTGAGGATGAAGATAATAATAATGATGGTGAGGATGAAGATAATAATGATGATAGTGAGAATGAAGCCGATAATGATGATGGTAAGGATGAAGCCGATAATGATGATGGTGAGGATGAAGATAATAATGATTATGGTGAGGATGAAGATAATAATGCTGATGGTGAGGATGAAGCCGATAATGATTATGGTGAGGAAGAAGCCGATAATGATGGTAAGGATGAAGCCGATAATGATTATAGTGAGGAAGAAGCCAATAATGATTATGGTGAGGAAGAAGCCGATAATGATTATGGTGAGGAAGAAGCCGATAATGATTATGGTAAGGATGAAGCCGATAATGATGATGGTGAGGATGAAGCCGATAATGATGATGGTGAGGATGAAGCCGATAATAATGATGGTGAAGTTGAAGCCAATAATAATGATGTTGGGGATGAAAACGATAATAATGATGGTGAGGTTGAAGCCAATAATAATGATGGTGGGGATGAAAACGATAATAATGATGGTGAGGATGAAGCCAATAATGATGATGGTGAGAATGAAGCCGATAATGATGATGGTAAGGATGAAGCCGATAATAATATTAGTGACGATGAAGATAATAATGATGATAGTGAGGATGAAGCCGATAATGATGATGGTGAGGATGAAGCCGATAATGATGATGGTGAGGATGAAGCCGATAATGATGATGGTAAGGATGAAGCCGATAATGATGATGGTGAGGATGAAGCCGATAATGATGATGGTGAGGATGAAGCCGATAATGATGATGGTGAGGATGAAGCCGATAATGATGATGGTGAGGATGAAGCCGATAATGATTATGGTGAGGATGAAGCCGATAATGATGATGGTGAGGATGAAGCCGATAATGATGATGGTGAGGATGAAGCCGATAATGATTATGGTGAGGATGAAGACGATAATGATATTAGTGACGATGAAGATAATAATGATTAGACCTGAATGTCTTCCGCCAATTGTCGGAAATCCGACAATCGCGCCGAGACCAATATTTGTCCAGCATTGCAAATGTCATATACTGTAATTGATAGAGAGTTTAAGTAACCCTTAAAATTATCTTTAATTCTGTGCGCACCGCGCTTCCGGAAATTTTCAGACAATTTTGGGTTGGACCACATTCAGGTCTAAATGATGATGGTGAGGATGAAGACGATCATGATGATGGTGAGGATGAAGCCGATAATGATGATGGTGAGGATGAAGCCGATAATGATGATGGTGAGGATGAAGCCGATAATGATGATGGTGAGGATGAAGACGATAATGATGATGGTGAGGATGAAGCCGATAATGATGATGGTGAGGATGAAGCCGATAATGATGATGGTGAGGATGAAGCCGATAATGATGATGGTGAGGATGAAGATAATAATGATGATGGTGAGGATGAAGACGATAATGATGATGGTGAGGATGAAGCCGATAATGATGATGGTGAGGATGAAGATAATAATGATGATGGTGAGGATGAAGCCGATAATGATGATGGTGAGGATGAAGCCGATAATGATGATGGTGAGGATGAAGCCGATAATGATGATGGTGAGGATGAAGCCGATAATGATGGTGGTCAGGATGAAGCCGATAATGATGATGTTGAGGTTGAAGCCCAAATGATGATTTTGAGGATGAAGACGATAGTAATATTAGTAACAATGAAGATAATGATGATGATTATAAACGAGGAAGAGACGTGGAGAATGACCAAATACGATAAATTATGAAATTAAGAAATTTGTTTTCTTCATCCTCAAAGCTTTCAAGTTTTGTTATTGTTTTTTTTATATAATTTTATGTACTTGAGCAGCTCAAGATTGACTTGTATAGTATAACCAGATTAATTTATTTTTTCCGCTTTCATGGTTACCTGATGCCGTAACACTCTACAGTATTACAGCTTTCTTTTTAGGAGGTTGGAGACTTTGATTTATGTTTTGCTAAGCTAATCCAGTGCAGTGAGGAAAGCTAGTTATTGCATTGAGACTCAGTTATCGTTTAAAAGGCAATCAAATCCAACGCCTGAACTCCCTGAAACTTCTTTTGTAGCTTCCGATAATTATATAAATATATATATATATATATATATATATATATATATATATATATATATCAGTGCTTTTTCTTTACATCGTGCGTATTCGAAATACTTGACTTAGAGCAGTGTTTTTGTTTTTGTTATTTGTGTTTTTTATTATTTTCTTTTCGTTTCTTTGTTTTCTTTTCCAGTGATTGGCGTCGTTTCGTGTTTCCAAAAAAAAAAAATTATTTGACGATGTTTTATTCTATAACTGTTATAACTTATGCATTCCATGTTCTTACAATAAATAATCTTCTTGCAGATTTTCGGCAGCGTAAGGTTTCAAAGGGGTTTAAAATGAAAGTGCTTAAAGAAAGTTAAAAAGCAATAAGTGAGATCTAATTTACTTTTCTTGGTTTGCATTTTGACCTTTTTTGACCCGCAAAAACGACTTTTTACGACTATATATATATGTAATTTACAGTAATGTTTACTTTTCTTAACCATCCTGTAAATAATCCGAATGGAAAAAAATACAAAAACATCGGGCAGTTCTGTTTAATCTGTTACAACTCGCCCCTTCTCTCCTCTTTCTGTGTTCGTTTCTCTCTCTGTCTGCCTGTCTCTCTGTCTCTCTGTCTCTCTGTCTGCCTGTCTCTCTGTCTCTCTGTCTGCCTGTCTCTCTGTCTCTCTGTCTGCCTGTCTCTCTGTCTCTCTGTCTCTCTCTTTCTCTCTCTGTCTGTCTGTCTGTCTGTCTCTGTGTCTGTCTGCCTGTCTCTCTGTCTGTCTGCCTGTCTGTCTCTGTGTCTGTCTGCCTGTCTCTCTGTCTCTCTCTGTCTCTCTGTTTCTCTCTCTCTTTCTCTCTCTCTGTTTCTCTCTCTCTTTCTCTCTCTCTGTTTCTGTCTCTGTCTCTGTCTCTCTCTGCCCCCCCCCCCCCAAAAAAAAAAAAATGCTCGTTATAAAATTGTTGTATTACGACTTTCGTTTTGAACACAGGTTACGCCCTAGGTGTTTAACAGTTCTTTTGTGCGAGTGTTTGCATGGGTTTCAACCTCTCTACACACAGTCTGTCTCTTTTAAGCTTTACTTTCCAGGAAAGTCAAAACATGTCAGATTTTCACGCGTCTGTTTCCATCCTGCCACCTACTAATAATTATGCTTTTCAGAATATGATTTTAATGTTGTTTGAACTGGAGATTTATTAATATTATCTCTTTTTATAATTTAATGTCCTCAAAATCTCATCTTCCGTTCTGTTTCCATTCTTTTCTTTTCTTTTTAACTGCGCACAAGGTTGATCCATCGGTGGTGTGCCTCAAATAGAGGACTGTTCTCTTCGTTATCCTGATCCATTTCACTGGGAATAATTTGATGATGCGGCAAGCCAAACTATTTCTGTTAGCTCTAAGTCTCATATCCTCTATATTGCCATTAAAATAAAGCGTTTTCTGCCCTGAGGCAAGTGGGCAAGTCTTCCACATTGTAAAACCCTTGGGAAGAAGGTGGCAGAGTACAGCTGCTTTCTGAAAGGTTGGCTCTGGTCCGAGAACGGAGGGATTCACTTCATGCAGTGAGAGAGAGAGACAGACAGACAGGCAGACTGACAGACAGACACAGAGACAGAGATAGACTGACAGGCAGACATAAAGGGAAGGTGAACTTTTGAAGTATAGGTTAAAAGAGAGAGAAGGGTGGGAGAGGCAGGAAAAAAGAGGTTCGATAGAGAGAGCAAGTGAGAAGATACATATTAGAGAGGAGGTTTATAAACTGAAGATTTGGGACGAGTAAGGAAATCTCGGAAATTCAACCAGGAGTAGAAACAGAGACAAAGACAAATTCATAGAGAAGTGGAATAAAGCGAAGGGTAAAAAGAGAGATGGGTGGGAGAAGGAGGAAAGAGGAGGTTGGATAGAGAGAGAGAGGGAGAAGACTCACAGACATACAGGCGAAGAGGAACTGAAAGAATTTAATATTATATAAACCGCTGATACGGATAACGATGGAAACCTCGGCCAAAAAATATTAAAAACCTTCACTATTTTCTAACATTGCGAATCTCTTGACATCCTCTTGATCTAAACAAAAAAAAATGTCTGAAGCAGTGAAAACTGGAACTTTCTCCAGGCCAAACTGACACTGTCTTCACAGATCTCTTGAAGATTCCAAAGTATCGACTGTTATATTTGAATCCGGGATGCTATCTTTTTCACCTGCAATGATTAACAGTTCCAATAGGGATAAAAAAGTGTGACGTCACTACTGGTTCTAAACAGGCCGAGACTAATAGTTGATACCAGGCCTTTTCAACTTTGACCCGCTGTATATTATGCATTAAAGAAAGGATTGAGTTGAATTCAAACCGCTTCCATCGAACAAGATCAAGACTCTCCCATGGCATGAATGTTTTGTAAAGCACCCAGGATCCTTGCCGTTGAGGGATATAATGTTTCTAAGAACTAGTGGCTTGTCGTTAATATAGGGAAAAAATACTTCACTTTTTCTCTCAATTATACACGGAAAAAAAAAAGAAATGAAAAGAAAGAAAGGATGAAGAAAGAAATGTGAAAAGGGTAAGGAAAAAAATCTGTTAAAAAAGGTCATAGGTTGTGTATCGTGGTAATCAAGATACTGAATGAGGTCATAGGTTGTGTATCGTGGTAATCAAGATACTGAATGAGGTCGTAGGTTGTGTATCGTGGTAATCAAGATACTGAATGGTGCAGTAAAATAACGCGTTACTGAGAGACGTGTTTACTGTGGGTATTGTGATTCCCTTTTACCAAGATTCTGTTCTTACCTATGCGCTCTTTTGAGAATTTTTTTTTTTTTTTTGCAAAGTAAAAAGAAGAAAAAGAAATCTTACTATTCCAGATAGATAGAGAGAGAGAGAGAGAGAGAGAGAGAGAGAGAGAGAGAGAGAGAGAGAGAGAGAGAGAATGGGATGGGGAGTTATTCAGAATGTCTTTATTATTTAAAATATTTAATAGCTTGCTTTTATTGCCTTATCTCTTTTTCCAGAGAAGTAAATTCGTAAAAAAAAAAAAAGAAAAAAAAAGTAAATTTCTGTTTGTGTCTTTAAAATGTTTCCTCGATCATCTGAGGAGTGGGTGGTGTAAGATGTGGAGGAGCGGGCACAATAAAGATAAGCAGAAGAATTATCTCAAACCAAGCCCTGGTCAGGTTGGTTACGAAGGGTACTAGGATGTAAACCTGGAATTCTTAAAGAAAAATGTGTTCACGCGTACCAAATCCCCATCTCTCTCTCTCTCTCTCTCTCTCTCTCTCTCTCTCTCTCTCTCTCTCTCTCTCTCTCTCTCTCTCTCTCTCTCTCTCTCTCTCTCTCTCTCTCTCTCTCTCTCTCTCTCTCTCTCTCTCTCTCTCTACCTCCCTCCCTCTAAACGCAAAAGAGAATGGACTCAACTATTGAATTTCATTGTGCAACAGTACAGAGCAAACTTCTGTTCTGTTGTTTTTTCATTGGTCTTTAAAGCTCCACCCGAGTCATTTATCTAAACAAGACATCAGGGCTCTAGGGTGGGAAAAGAGGGCTGGGTTTAGAACAGTACCTGTCTTTGTTTACTAAGAATGCTTTTATCTCTCTCTCTCTCTCTCTCTCTCTCTCTCTCTCTCTCTCTCTCTCTCAGTCTCTTTCTCTTCTCTCTCTCTTTCTCTCCTCTCTCTCTCGTCTCACTCTCGACTCACTCTCTCTCTCCTCACTCCCTCTCCTTACTCTCTATCTGTCCTCTCTCTCTCGTCTTACTCTCTCTCTTACTCTCTCTCTCTCTCTCTCACTCTCTCTCTCTCCTTACTCTCCATCTGTCCTCTCTCTCTCTCCTCACTCTCTCTCCTCACTCTCCATCTGTCCTCTCTCTCTCCTCACTCTCTCTTCCTACTCTCTATCTTCACTCTCTCTCTCCTCACTCTCTCTCCTTACTCTCCATCTGTCCTCTCTCTCCTCACTCTCTCTCTCCTTACTCTGTATCTTTCCCCTCTCTCTCTCCTCACTCTCTCTCTCCTCACTCTCTCTCCTCACTCTCTCTCCTTACTCTCTATCTGTCCTCTCTCTCTCTCGTCTTACTCTCTCATCTTACTCTCTCTCTCTTCACTCTCTCTCACTCTCTCTCTTCACTCTCTCTCCTTACTCTCTATCTGTCCTCTCTCTCTCCTCACTCTCTCTCCTTACTCTCCATCTGTCCTCTCTCTCCTCACTCTCTCTCTCCTTACTCTGTATCTTTCCCCTCTCTCTCTCCTCACTCTCTCATGCATCTTCAATCTTTCCCTCCCAGGAAAGAAATCTTAGAGTTGTCTCACGTCTCTATGTTGTAAGTTTAATTTCCTTGCTTCTTCCCTCTCTCTCCAGTCCCTTCTTTTCTCTAGACTGTCTGTCTCTCTCAGAGTGTGTGTGTGCCTCGCTCTCTATCTCCTCTTTCCGTGTGTGTATTTCTGTCATTTATAACTTAGGGTCACCTTGTGGAGGAGTCATGTTAAATAATCAAACTGTCCCTTATATTTGCACCATGTCTTTTCATCTATCTATCTATCTATCTATCTATCTATCTATCTATCAATTTGCCTTTCTATCTATCCATCTCTTGTTTATTTCTTACTTCCTTTAGTTCTTACTTTCTCTAAACTGATAGCTGCTTTTATCAATCTTTGTATTTTATACTCTATTGATATGGTTTTATAATATTTTGTGTTTTGAATATACTATTGCAAAATCAATGTCAATGCTAGCATCATTTGTCAAAGAAAAAAATTAAAGTCCAGGTACAAATTGAATATCTTCAATTAATTAGATTTTAACCAGACCAGAATTGTCCATCTCCAATTATGAGGGATCATCTCATACAATAATACAGTAGTGAAGATGTCTATTGTTTCTTTATAAATGTTTGTCTCGTAAAACCAATTATGGACTACTATATGATAACGTCTAAAAAGAAAAAAAGAAAAAAGAATAATAATAAAATAAACCAATTGCCTCTTTGAAGGCAGGAAAACGCCATGCCAGTGTAGCCGGGAGCTTCGGGCTGTGGGGAGATGGGGGGGGGGGGGGAGGGGGGGAGGGAAAGGAGTGCGAGCTGTGTACCCTAATCTATCGATCAACCGGTCGGGGAGGAAAACAGAATATGGCCTCAGGGTTAGCGCGGTCACTGTCTGCTCTCGGAGGTCCAGGTCCCTCCAGGTCACCCTCGTCTATCTCCCCCCCCCTCCCCCCCCCACTCTCTCTCTCTCTCTCTTTCTCTCTCTCTGCCTGTCTGTCTGTCTCTCTCTCTCTCTCTCTCTCTCTCTCTCTCTCTCTCTCTCTCCCTTTCTTTCTCATCCCTCTCTCCCTATACCTACATATCTATAGAAAAGATGTGTTTGTATATATTTTCATCTCTCATTTTTTTTCTACTCTTCCGTTTGTTTGATTATCCGCTGTTATATAACCGACCTCGTGCTTAGTTTTGTTTATCTTTTCCTTAAAAATTCCTGTCTAAAACCATTGGGGTTATTTTTACCTGGAGATTTAAAGAACGGATAAACTTGCACTGCTATTTAACAAATGTTCACGTTCATAGTCGGAATAGTTAATTAACTTTGTAAATTCCAAATTTATTTACCGATTTTTTTTTTTAAACATTATCATATAGGTTTAAATAAGCACGGGCTAAGAATTCCCACAAGGCATTGCACTTTTAGGCTCTTAATGCGAAAATTCGCAATCGTTTAAAAGGATCTAAAAACAGTTTGGAATAGTACAGAATTAGTCGATTTTTTTAATTTAATCATTACCGGTACCTAGACTTAAGTAACTGCTTTAAGGCATGACTGTTGGCCTGGGGAGCCAAATTGTATGCATGAGTGTCTGTGGGATGGGTGGAGCCGATTGGTCCAGAAACAAAACACATGGCGTACTTTCGTGTACCAGGAAGTATTATTGTTATTATTATTATTATTATTATTATTATTATTATTATTATTATTATTATTATTATTATTATTATTATTATTATTATTATTATTATCATTATTATCACAGATATTTCTTAAAAACCTGCTGAATTAGCGCAAAGTAATAATAATCGAAGAAATTCTAGTAATTCTAGTACTATAAGTAATAATTATAAGAGCTAGAATTTTAGGTAGTGCTCAGCAGTGGTTAGGGTAAGACTTTTAAGCGAAAATAACCATACGGAGCATAGTGCTAGTGGCGTATTAGTATAAGCTTTGTTCTCTATGAGTGGCAAGGCGATGGGTGCCGAAGCATCTATAAATCGATGGTTCTAATCCCACCAATGCAAGCATTTTCGGTCATACTTCACTTAAAGCCTTATCCTGACCACTGCTGAGCATTACCTAAAATTTTAACTCTTACAATTCTTACTTATAATTAACCCAGTGGTTTGCCTCCTCTAGATCTAATTCTAATACCAGTAGTAGAGGTTGTCCAATGAGATCTTTACACTCTGCGTTGTAAAGCGAAACGAAATTCCAGTTGGCGAAGTGCATCATTTCATGTCAAGTACTGCAGTCTCGTGACGTAGCATCCTGATGGAGCTCACTCTGTCCAGTGTCCGGTTTCTTTCTCTTGTCCAGAGGGACTCCCTCAAGGAGGCACTCACAGCCAATCAAACCACAGAGAAAACACGATCCGGGCTCTTCACAGCTAGCGTTAATTAATTCATTAGCGAGACTAAGAGTTTCGTAGGGGTCTCACCCGAAGCTCGGTACTGGGTTAACTGGGCTAAATGAACAGCTGGCTTCTAGTCGGCTTTGAGTCGAAAAGCACTTGGTCAGAATTCTTTGCTGAGACAGCGTCGGAAGAAGTGGGGTTTTGAAGAAAAGGAGGGAGAGATTGAGAGAGAAAAGTTGTAGAAAGGGGTTAGGGGGAGGGGTAGAGGGGGAGAAAGCTTGGTGATTGACAAAATTCCGGGAAAATTTATGAACAGAGTAAAACAGTTGGAAGCAAAAGTGAAAGTAATAAGCAGCTTATAGAAAGAAATAATAGAATATAACGAGAGAAAGAAACGGCGCAAGGCAGACTGAGAGAGAAATAGAGAGGGGCGGAGGCGCGATTCTTTTGGGATTTTTTTTAAGGAGAGGGAATGATAAAGATAACAGATGGATCTAGATGAATTATGTTTTAAAACACAGGTGTTTCGTTCAAGGGAAAAAAAGCAATGATTTTCTACCTTTTGACATCGTTGTTCCACACGTCCTGTTATAGTTTTGGGCAAGAATTTTCTTTCATGAGAACGA
>JAWDGP010005383.1:110000-112500 GCA_033675545.1 Elysia crispata | reverse complement strand
GCCAAACATGGTAGATCTTTGTTTTTTTGTTTAGTTTTGTTTCGTTGTTTTTTTTTTAAAACTTTATTTGTGGAGTCTGCATTTAATACCAGAAAAGAGCTTAAATTCTGCACTTCCCAGTCTTTTTGAAGATCCTTCCAAACGCTCATAATAAGGCTGGGGAAGTACATTAAGCAGACAAAAATGCCTAGAAGTGCATTGGCTGGCGGAAATTGAATTCTTTTATAGTTAAACGACAATGCGCATTTAAGAAATCTCAAATCAGGTTTCAATTTTCGAAAATTATTAATTTTACCATTGTAATATATCTATAAAAATGTTTTGGGGTAATCAGCTAACCTGTTCTTCCATTTCAGATTCTATTTAAAGATATTTTCAAACGATTATTATTATGATGCTATAAATAGTTCACCATCTTGCGGGAATTCACTGCTGACCATTTATTTGAACCTGTATGATAATGAATGCGTAATAGGATTTATAAATGGATATGGACTTTACACGATTAGCTTATAGTTTTTGACCGTTTCTTTATCATTGTCTGTCTCCCCATTCCATTTTGAAATGTTTCTTAACGACATTGAAAACTCAAACGCTAAGCTTTATCACACATTGCTATTATTTGACAGATTATTTTCATGTAGAGATTACAGTTTGGTTGTACAAAAGTGTACATTTTGCAAGTACTTGTGTTGGGATCCTGGGCACGGCCCCAAGTTCTCCATGCAGCAATTAACCTGGTAACCTTCTCGACTCTAGATCTAGACCAACAAGATGAAGCGCTTGTTAGAAATCTGGCACTAGATGTCTAGTTCCGGGTCGCTCTCTACACTTAGGAGACAACAAAAACTAGAGAGAAGTTAAGATTTGGCATTTTGCAAACTGCGTGAGTCACCTTTTTATAAGTGCACTCGCCCGGCACTCATTTTTAGCATTTAATTCAAAATGACATGAACTACTAACCTGGGACAGCCGAGCTTGTTATAATAATAGTTTGGTACAACCGAAATGAAGTAAGAGTTACTCCATGGTGATATAAAATTATTATAAAATGTAGACTTATTTTTCCTTTTTTTTTTCCTAATTAGTATGCCAATTTTGCCAGTTAGTGTTGTGGGATTGGCTCACTCATTCTCTGAAGCCCAGGTTTGGTGTCACTTACTTGGTCCACGCCAAGAGACAACTGTGTCGTCACCTTGTCCTCAATCTCATAAACAACTCATTTTGGGAGGGGTAGAGCCGTGTTTTGGGTAGTGGTTATGTTTGTCAAGAAGATTAATAATTATGGCAATGTTCTGTAGGGAGTTTTGGAAAGCTTGATGTGTGTGTGTGCGTGTGTGGAGGTTTATGTTCAAACTGTAGTTGTGGTGTGATGAGGTACAGTGGAGGGAAAACAAAACTTGCTTCTTGTTTTAACTAATCAAGTTCCTAATTTTTCTTAACTTAAAAGGACTAGGCACCTAGATTCTATATCTCTTCTTTTTATTAAGGTGCGTGGAAATTTTTAGACAATTTTTTTTCAAAGTTGAGCACAATTTCTGTTTATTTTATATACAAATGAAAATACATTTTATTATAATTATTTGAACAAAGAGGAGTCGATTAATCGCAGCAGTTTTAATTGTTTAACATCCTGTAAGTCTCCTACCGTCTCATATAAATAGACTATCGATTAATCATAGCTATGGTGTTGCGATAAATTCATTTCATTGGTAATACATGTATAACTATTTTTTTTTAAATAGAATTGACACCTCGGTGGAATTATCCAAGTCAGTATTCTATTGAGATAAATATTAAATTCTTCATTGCAGTCTTGTTGAGGGGGATTAAATTCTTCATTGCAGTCTTGTTGAGGGGGGAAAGGGTTGGGGGGAGGGGGTGCCTACACAAACTCGCTGACCACAATTAGCCTAAAACCTCGTATGTGTGATGGTGTGTGTGTGGGGGGGGGGGGTTGGAGGGGCAGAGTTGATCCCAAGATGACCCTGTCCAGCAATGTCCACGATTACACGCTTAGGTTTGGGTTTTGCTGGGTTCCTCTTCTGGAGAGGTAAAAGCAGAAGGAGGTAAAGGGGCAGGGAGGATTAATGTTGTGCCGATCATGACACTTCATGGTGGTTCATGGTACCGAGAGTTTAGTTTTAAATCTAAGTCTGCCCTCCCTCCCCCCCCCTCCTTTTTTTTTTACCTAGTCAGATCTGTTCCATATGTATGGCTAATGAAAACGAGGGATATCGATATCAATACGACGGCCGTAAAATGATATATTTTTGTTTTAATGTGACCCTTAAAGAACATAATATCGCCCCAACATATCCTTAAAACAGTCTTCCTCTTGCATCCTAATCATGTTATTTGCGCTACTTACTATTCTTAAAAATAATAAAACGAAAGAAACAGTTAATTCGTGAATTAATCTTTCGCTAGCTTTACATCACTCTGAAAAATCTCATTCTAAGATGTTGGCT
This sequence comes from Elysia crispata, assembly GCA_033675545.1. Classification (NCBI taxonomy): domain Eukaryota; kingdom Metazoa; phylum Mollusca; class Gastropoda; family Plakobranchidae; genus Elysia; species Elysia crispata. Next base: position 110,029 of record JAWDGP010005383.1, on the reverse strand, counting down.
TTCCGTCAAGCCAAGGATGGTTAGGGCTG
>JAWDGP010005383.1:97500-105000 GCA_033675545.1 Elysia crispata | reverse complement strand
CCCTATTTGCACTTCACCAACCTCAATCAACGTCTCAGTTTTAATCATCTTGTTCCGTGAAAATTTCTCATTCACTTAATTTTCCTAAACATTATAAGGGCGTGTCCACACTTCATTATAAGACCTGTAGGATCGATGCAAATTTGCCTGGTTTTGGCAAGCAATTATAAATTATACCGGTGGTATAAATGGAGAAGACATAAATTACTAGATCCACCCGTATTGAGCGGGCTATTGTATATTGAATGATATTCTAGTTTTGCAATTATTGCAGTTTGTTTAGTCATGATTGTATACTTGGACTATTGATAGGTAAAAAATAAAGTCAATCCTGTGCTAGTTTTAATCTTAACGAGTAAAATTTTTACTGAAGAATTGGTTAACTGACGTTGTTGATGTACGTTGAACGGTGTTAGATTTTATTATGTTTGTAAATATAGCAGGTGAGGAATTCATAACAAAATAAAAATATGTTTTGTTGTTATTTTTTTTCTAAAAGACAGATAAAAAAAAGTTATGTAAATTTCATGTTAATTTTCCTCAAGCTGTAGTCATGTATTACAGAGGTCATATAGATATCTATTTCTGTTTTCCTCCATAATCATTATGGACGGGGGTTGATTTGCTCACAATTCTCGTCTTTTGAACCATACCGAGAAGGGTAAATCAACTGAAACCATTATTTTGAAATTGCTGAAATAGAAACTAAAAGGAAAAACTCGATTTTATTTCTTGATATCCGGATATCTAACTCGATTATTGTCATATAAAACACCAGGGATCAGCGATTGTGATTATCGCCCACTATATCGAGAAATATTTTTAGCATCGATATTTCAGATCACGCATTTATTTGCTGGCGCATTGTGGAAATGTTCATAATTACGGCAAAACAGGAAAGAAAATGGCGCCTAGGTTTAATACCATACCCCATTGATTAACATCGCTCAATTCTATTTATGTAAAAATCAACCAGTGACGCCAAGGCTGTCTAATGTACATGCCAAGTCACCGAAGTAAACAAACTTTTGCATGTTTGAGTTATCTTGATCCATTTCTCTTAACTTTTGGGCATAGTTAGGAAAGAATTGTACTCCGAACGCACTAATAATTCAACCTACAGGCCTGCACAACAACAATTCCTAACCATCCTACCTGTGCCAAATAGCGCAATGATAAAAATCACTCTTACATTTGCTGCAAAAGTTTGTTCACTTCGGTGACTTGGCCTGTAGTCTCGGTTGAGGCACATTTTCAAGCCATTCTTGGTCCAGATATTAAAAAAAAAAGGTAACATTAGTTTTTGATTGCGTAATCATGTGTGACGGCCAAAGTTTGCAGGTCAAAGAAGGGGAAACAGTTGTGGACTTGTCAAACAAAACGGTCGGAATCTTTTACCGACCATGATGTGTGTGAGTTTTATTCGACCGACCAGATCTGGACGTCCATAGTGAGCGTCTGATCTGCGACTGGACAACCAGTTTAGACCTGGACTTAAAAGAATCTCTTCAAAAAAACTCAGACATTAACAGTATCCTCACGCTCAATTATGTCAGCAACAGAACTAGCGAGAGCTCTTTGCATCTTCAACTATACATGTACCTGGTTTTCTTCCCAATTCCCGCCCTCTCAGAAAGTTTTTCTTTAGAAAAGCCTAATTCGTCTTAAAATTAGCCTCTTATCAAAAGTCAGGCATTTCCTCCTAGCGAAAAGAAATAGGTCTATTGTTAGGGACAAACTTTTTTATGCCTTTCCTCTTTTTCTCTTTTTTTGTCTCCGTCCAAGATTCCTCGGGATATATATTTATTATACCTAGGTATTGCTTGTTGCTAACTTTTCCGTAAGTAAAACCCAATCAAAGTATTTATCCTGTGTGCATGATATGTCTAGTTTGATTTATCTATCACATGATCAAATTTTTCGATGCATGAATATGCCTAGCGATATTCCATTTGGGTGAGCAGATCTGATTGAAAAATCACAGGCTAAAATTTGGTACAGCACTTAGAGTTAAAGAAAGCTAGAATGTGAAGAGATGCATTATCTGAAACCGCATGTTTACTGTTCAATCCTTCACTAGTGCTCTTCTCTCTACATTGTTGATCGCATACACGACTTACTTTGCTTATGCCAAAGACTTCAATGAGATAGATGATAGAAGCTTTCCGTTTGATGTATTCTCTTTGCTCTATGAAGGAAATATGTGAATATGTTTATGCTTTGGTCAGGAGAGTAAAGGTTACCCCAGAACCTGAAAGAGGTTTCATATCTTTAAGAAAAAAAAAGGATGTTATAGAAGTCCTCAGTTCTCTCAAAGATATTCTCCTACCCTGTGGCAGCCGACCAGTTATCGAAATGAAACAGAGAAATTCCTAGAGATGAATCCTCGTCCAAGCTGGTTGTCATGCCACTGGTTTGATATTCTGATAAAGATAATCATGGCAGGATGTCAGCCCTACATGATTCAGGGAAAAACATCAGGGTCAGAGTGATGTGTTGTTACCGAGATTCTTTTATGTAAATGGCATTTTAAGTAAAAATTAACAAGGCTGCGGTCAAAAAACAAAACAAAAATAATATAAATTTTTGCGGTTTTTTTTTTAACCTGCTTAACGCTAATTTATACAACTGGAGTTTAAAACAGAGATTGAAAAATAAAAGCTTTGTTTGCTCTGAAAATAGATGCATGAAGGTTTGTATTCTCTTTTTTTTTTTTTTTTTTTTTTTCGCTAACTGGTCCATTTCTTTTGCTCCGCAATAATTTATTTTCCTCTTAGCCATGCAAACTGGCTTTGCTTTAGAACGAGATATGAAATAATTTTTGTTTGGAATTTCCGGTGGAAAGGCAAAAATTCCTCTTGTCAATTCTGACAATTATGATGTTTGATGAACATTGATTTTCAAGGGAGGATAAATAAATATTATTGCCTTATAATTTCGATAAATATAGTTGGAAAGAAATAATAATAAAATACTTAAGCGATTGTATAGTGGAAAGTTTAATTTAAATTTTAAAAAAAGCGTCATCTTAGTAAAAATAATAAGAAAAAAAAAGTTGGTAAGACATTTCATTTGAGTTAGATTAATCCTGGTGCGGTTTTTTCATTCTGGATGACACAGCACTCTTGCCAATGCCACCACTGTGTTTTATGAAAACAGTTTTTTTTCCTGATAAACCTCGTTCTTTATCTTTGTTTATCGCTCAATATATTCTTGATTTACGCTCGAAGAGGTTCTGGTATCTAACTTTTAACGCAGTCGGTTCAACCGCAATATCAACTTTTCCATTGTCAAATGTAATGATTTTCGAGTATTTTTGCTATAAATATGACTTGCAAACTTGCTTTTTTTATAAACAATCTACAACAAGTAGGGGTATCAGAAACTTCCTTACAGAAAAGGCCTTGGTGTCGAATCGTATGATTCTCTGTCAACACAAAGAAAAGGGCTCAAAGGACAAAGAAGAAGAGAATACCGTATGTATTAGACAAACATGACCAGACGGTGAAAATATCAAAAGTATTAGACAGAAATGAAGACAAGGCGGTGAAAATATCGTAAGTATTGGACAGAAATGAAGACCAAGCAGTGAAATACCATTTTATTGGACGGAAATGAAGTCCACGTAGTGAAAATATCACATGCATTGGACAGAAATGGAGACCACGCAGTAAAAATAGTCTAAGTATTTTACAGAAATCAAGATCACGCAGTTAAAATACCAAAAGTATTGGACAGAAATGAAGATCACCAAGAGTATTAAATAGAAATGAAGACCACCCAGAGAAAGTAGCCTAAGTATTGAACAGAGGTGAAGACCACTCAGATAAAATAGCCTAAATATTGGACGGAAATAAAGACCACGCAGTGAAAATAGCTTAGATATCGGACAGAAATGAAGACCACACAGTGAAAATAGCCTAGATATTGGACAGAAATGAAGACCACGCAGTGAAAATAGCCTAGATATTGGATAGAAATGAAGACCACACAAAGAAAATACCGTAAGCATTGGACAGAAATGAAGATCACGCAAATAAAATAGCCTAAATATTGGATAGAAATGAAGACCACGCAGTGAAAATAGCCTAAGTATTGGATAGAAATGAAGACCACGCAGTGAAAATAGCCTTAGTATTGAACAGAAATGAAGACCACACAGAGGAATCGTACCCGGCATAAGCTTCCACCAGCTAGCTGTGCCCGGCCGTAACAGCCATCATAAATATAAGAAATTTCTGTCGTAAAGTGTGGAAAAACAAGGTATTGTGAGCTTTAAAAATGTCATGAAATACCCCGTGCGGAAAAAAAAAATCATTTGAACATAATTTAAACCGTTAGTAAAACATTAAATTTTCTTGTCCTCTTTTTGCTTTTTTTCTATTTACTATTTTCTATCCGATAACGTGTGCTTTTGCTAGTGAGTTTTTGATTGGGTGAGTGGTCAAGATGAGTATCTCTTGCCTTTTTCATTTGTTTGTTTGTCTTCTTGTTTAGAAGAGCCTTCATGATCTTCTTTTCCTTCCTCTCTAATTTTTCTCTTTTTTTTTTTTTTTTTTTTTGATCAATTTTCACGTTGTGACATAATATCCATGTATCCTACTCGCTGATCGACAATATTTTTCTGTTTTTCTTTCACTTTTTTTTAATATAAATTATTTTGTCTTCCCGCACACGTGTCACGATTCGAAAGAAAAAGTTGCTTTTCGTGTACTCTGCATGAGAATGACCGTAGGATGCGGCGGCTCAACTTGTGTGACCGGCTCCAGACGCATGCGCAACGATGACAATAAACCAGGCACTGAGCGCGAGAAACGACACAATGATTCTGGTGACACTCTAACGGCGGCACGGCTCGTAACTCACATCACACTGACTAAAAGCTCCAGGAGAGACTTTGCCACGGAGGGTCCACTTCTCTCTACCTGCCTCATACCGTTTTCCACATAAACTCTTTCGCTTTCATTTTGAATGTTATTTTTTTTTTCTTCTCCCTAGGCAGCTCTTCTTTTATCATTCTGGCACAGCCTAATTTTTTTTCTTTCCAATTAAAATGTTGGCTTCTCTATCATACTCTTTCTCGATCCATTCCTAACCAACGCACCTCACCTTTACGCACTTCTCTCTCTCTCTCTCTCTCTCTCTCTCTCTCTCTCTCTCTCTCTCTCTCTCTCTCTCTCTCTCTCTCTCTCTCTCTCTCTCTCTCTCTCTTCTCTCTCTATCTCTCTCTGTCTCTTTGTCTCTCTCTCTATCTCTCTCTCTTCTCTCTCTATCTCTCTCTGTCTCTTTGTCTCTCTTCTCTCTCTCTCTCTCTCTTTCTCTCTCTCTCTCTCTCTCCCCCTCCCCCCCCCCTTTTTCTCTATCTCGCCTTTCACTATATATATCTTTCCATCTATCTCTCTCTCCCTCTTTTTTTCTCTCTCTCTCTCTTTCTCTCTCTCTCTCTCTCTCTCGTCTCTTTCTTTTCGTTCATTCTCATCTTTCATCTTCTCTTTCAATCTACAATCTTCTCCTCCAATCCCTACCCCTCCTCAGCCCCCCCCCCCTCTCTCTGTCTCTCTGTCTCTCTCTCTCTCTCTCTCTCTCTCTCTCTCTCTCTCTCTCTCTCTCTCTCTCTCTCTCTCCCTCTCTCAGCTTAATTGGTCGACATTGACATTTCAGATTGCTCTAACGATGACCCATACAGACTGAGACTGACGCCGCCTGGTTACACACTCCAGGAGACGGCGCCCGAGTCGGTCACGTTTATGGTCGATTGGGCAATGAGATAGCCGGCCCTGAATAGCATGCACTTCCCTGTTACAAGTGCCCTAACTGCCTTTTATTACAGGGTCAATAATACGATAGAGGGGCGCAAAAGTTTATTATAGAGACAGTTTTAGCACAGCCCGCGGGCAAGTTGTGTCCAGTGGTCAACACGGACGTCACTGATGCGGCTTCAAATTGAAATTAAAAAGGTCGCCGACAAAGAGAGAGAGAGAGAGAGAGAGAGAGAGAGAGAGAGAGAGAGAGAGAGAGAGAGAGAGAGAGAAGAGAGAGAGAGGAGAGAGAGAGAGAGAGAGAGAGAGAGAGAGAGAAGAGAATGGGGAAAATGAAGGGGAAGAAGAACAAAGAAGAATATTACATTAGAAAATTATGGGTGAGAAAAAGATTAAGAGGAAGAAGAGGAGCAAGAAGTATTTGAAGAAGAAGATAAAGAGGTTTAAGAGATTTTAAGGTTGAAGACGTGGAAAAAAGAAGGGGAGTGGCGTGAGGGGGGGGGGGGGGGAGGAAGGAGGAGATTTGTGTAGCGAAGAGACGTAGGAGAGAGAAGTTACAAACTTACAGAAACAATGACTGTATCTTCGAAAATTCACAATCATGATCATACGTGTTTATCCCTATATGGGTAAATACTTTGACTTTCAGCATTCCACGTCTTTCAGACAGCTGGGACAGCTGAAGCAGACCGTGAAGTTGTCTCCCCTTGCATCAGGCGACGGCACCTCACTGAGATATTCATCGACTGTTTCTGAATACACACGCCTTATTAGCTTTCTAATTCAGGCAATGAACTCTTCAGGCCGTCATCAAAACCCTCTACAAACTAGTGTGACGTCATTTTGAAGGATTCGCTGTCAAATCAATCGTTTGCATGGATAAGTTTAAACCGACGTCAAAAGTGCACGGTTGAAAGAAAGTCTTTATGAGCCTTGGAAAGTAACCGCCATTTCTGAACTTGAAGAAAAAACAAATTTAAGAAATTAAATAAACGCTAGTAGTGGAGGCCAGTTTTTACTAGATAGGAGTAGTCGGGTCCTACTTGTAGATTTATCCTCTGTATCTCGCCTGAGGGAGCCTTAAAGAATTAATTAGACTTTCATTATAAAAGAAAAATTCCTGGGCACAATACATAAGTCATATTTTTCCGAAAAAATGTGGATAGGTTGGTAATGTAAACTTTGTTCTGCCGTGTGTTGCTCCAACGACAACAATAATTCTATTATGATTACCATTACAATCTCTGCTGCTGCTGCAGCTGCTGCTACTCTTAGTACTACTGCTGCTGCTGCTGCTGCTGCTGCTGCTGCTGCTGCTGCTGCTGCTACTACTACTACTACTACTACTACTACTACTACAAATGCAATTGCCACCGCTGCTGCTGCTGCTGTTGCAACTAATACTGCTGGTGCTCTTACTACTACTTCTAAAAATAACACTTTTGTGACAGTTGGTGCCTTCCAACGAAATCTATATTATCCTCTTTCTTTGCTTTAAAGAATAAAGTACGAAAGTAAGATAAGAGAAACGAAACATGAATTCATTATTCTCACTGTCTTAGCGACACAAGTAAGAGATGAAATGGGTACAGATTTTATTGGCAAGTGACATCTTAATGGCTTAGTCGTTTTCCTAGTTGTGTGTATTGTTTGTGTAAGAGCAACAAAATAGATCACCAGTTTTATGTGTCTGGACTACTTTGGCAGGAGGCGTGTAACGTATTTTCATACAAAACCCCAT
>JAWDGP010005383.1:85000-90000 GCA_033675545.1 Elysia crispata | reverse complement strand
TATTTAATTATTTTTTTACGTTTCCTCGAAGATGCTCTTTCCTAAATCCAAGCTTCTATTAATGTATATTATGACAATATCTCTAAGTTTATTGATTAACACAACGTTTTCATAATTTTCTCATTTGCCTTATCTTTCATTACTTTCTCCTATTTTTTGCTATAAATTGTTTTTCTCTTTTTATGTTTCAATTTTTTTTTTAATTATGTTGGATCTGTCAATATGTTGTCGATGTTTGGGATACTTAAAGTCTATGCTTACTTATACAATTTGGGAACAGTATCTTTTCTATTTCATCAATAGATACACATCTTCTGCAGATGATCAACCGGTTTATTCATGCGTAGCCATGTATTATAATGAGTTGCCCAGGAATCCTGCTAGCTCTCGCTAGAACCAAGCCAATGTCTACCACATGCAGTTATTTAGTTTATTCAGGAGTCTTCCCTGCCGTCTGCCATTTGATTCTCCATTTTCCTATCAAGATCTAAATTTAGACTTTCAGATTGACTGGGAGGGGCGCATGTTTTTTTTTCAATTTCTGTAAATGCGAAAGTTGAATTAGAGAAGTAAAAAGAATCCTTATTCTATCTTATATCCGGGCTGAAGTGGCCACATTTGAACATGATTGTGTGTGGCGTAAAGGGCACGAAGAAGTTCAGCATTCAGGAGCCGCGGGTTTCTCTTCTGTCTATCAGTTCTGCAAATTCTAAAAGCTAGTCTATCTAGCAATGTGGATTTTTTTGAGCAGTTGTACGCACCTTAAGAATCTTCCATTATATCTCTCACAGGGAGGCTAGACCATGTCAGAAGTACTTGTCTGCTATGGGCATTGCTTGTGCTAATTCAACCTTGCCCTCCTGTCTCTCAGATTTTGCACTAGGCTTTTCATTTTTTTTTTAATTTGAACTGAATTAATGCATCTCTTGATGTTGGATTTTAGTTTATTTTTCACTTCGTTTTTTCAGTCTTTGCATTTCATGTTTGTAACTTTTTTTTCGGCTATTTTATAATCTCATATACGGTAGAGGTCAGATTTGGGATCTTCTTTTGAGCACACACGAGTTGTAAGAGAAAAAAGAAAAGTGAAATGCCAAGCCGACATTTACCTGGCCTGTTTTGTTTGTTTCATTGTTGTTTCAACTTTGTACTCTTGTCGTTCTTTTGAACCTCGAAGAATTTCCACCCTTTCTTTTTTTTTCTCTCATATTTTTTTTAACATAATGATAAATACCGTGTTTGAAGATTGAACGAGAGAGAGAAGCAGTTGTAGTTTTGTGTTTCGTTCAACTGACTCGTCGCGGGCCATTGGCAAGGTCAAGTTAACCTATCTAGGATGCAGGATAGGGTACAAAGGCTGAATCAGCTTTCCTCTTCTTCAAGGATTACGAACAAAAAAAAATAAAGTATGAAATAAAAGAATCAGACAGCTAAATATATAATAGAATTCTGGTCTCAAAAGAGATGAATGCATGTTTTTCATTCCTAATCCTATTCTGCTTTGTTTTCATGGAAATTGCTGAGGTTGTCCTCCCCCATAGATCTAGTTTAAAAAACAATTTGCAGGTTTGTTTTTTTTTGCCCTATACTCCTGGCTCTCTAAGCAGTATAAGGGCACCGTGCTATACTTAGGCTGTGAGCCCTAGATGTCAACATGCTACCTATTTTTTCACGCAACTCTTGGGAATTTTGTTTACTTAACCATCACTGAGATGTCAAGTGAGATGCTATAGCCAAGTCTGGGCAACTCGGACTTCGCAAATGCAATCAGCGATTCGTTTGATATTAAAATTTTATATGCTAGACAGCAAAAAAAAAAAAAAAAAAGAAAGAAAGAAAGAAAGAAAAACATTTCAACACCACACCCACACACACACACCCCACCGCGCCATTTGTTTATTTTTATTTTATTTTTTTTTTTCGTTTTTTTTTTCTTTCGTTGTAAGTGTTTTGGCCCTACAGTGCTGACACTCTGAAGGGGTTGGGCTATACCGGCGATATATTACATTCTGAATTAGTTACTTTGTTAATTACTTTGAGAAGGTCAATAAAGGAGGTAAATCCTTTTTTCCCCCTCTTTTTTTCAATTTAACGAGAAACGGGTGTTGTTGTTGAAGCAATATTTAAGCTTCTCTTCTACTTTTTAAAAAAAATTTCTTTAGCATTGGCGTGAAAGATTTCCGCTTTTCACATCATAAGCTTTGTACGCAACCACTGAGAAACACTTAGACTGCTATTTTTATTTATATTTTTTTCTTGTCAGTGTAAAACCCCTTTGCCTTCTAAATTGTAGCGTGGCAAACTTATCAAACTTAAATAAGTCTTCAGAAATGATGTATAACACTAAGTCATAGTTTTATTCCATCTCTTGACACTCTTTTATGTGGTTTTACTTCCAACTGCAATCTTACGATATTTAAAGAATAATCTATATAGCTGCTTTGGGTTCATTCCTGAAATTGGACATCGTAAAATGACAATGATAAGTGTATTGGCACAAAATTTGATTAAGGGAAAAAAAAAAAAAGAGAAAGAAAAATGTGTACATGGTACATATTCAGAAAAGCTTAAAAAAAAAAAAAAGAAGACCAAAGCCTCGAGTAAAACATAATTGTGCATCCATCTTTATTATCCTAGAGATGAAAGGAAATTTGATGCAATACCTCGAGTGGCGCAATCGGGCAAGGACAACCCTGTTTTACCTAATGCAGAAGGATTTGATAAAGTTAAAAAAGAAATACAATACAGTACTGCACTTTTGCACCAAGGCTCCATAAAGAATATTACGTGGTGTTTGCTGACACAAGCGACCGGCTCTTACTCTGTGCGGCTTACAAAATATTTGTCTAACCGCTTCGGCCTCTCCAAGGAGGCTCTGTAGTCTGTAATCCCCTGTAATGGAACAAGGCCTGAGGGGGGGGAGGCCACACGCAGTACAGGTCTCCAGGAAGTCATCACGGGAGGTTTAAGGTTTTATTCCCCTTTCCTTTTGGACTAAAACAATAATTTACTACAGCCAAACATGGCAATATTTCTACATGTACTCAGGAATGCCCCTAAACAAATATTTGGTGTTAATTTATGCGGATGACATTTGTCTGTGCCTTTGGCTTCCATGAATAAATGAGATTCTTCTTCAATTTTTACCCGTTTTCTTCTTCTTTTTTTTTTTTTTTTTTTTTTGAAATCTCCTTTTGGTTTTGATTGTCTCTGTCTCTCACATTCATAGCTATTTATCTATTTATGTACTTACCGTCTTAAGAACCATGACCTTATTCTTTCTTCTATTCTCTAGAGCACTATCAGTCTATCCTTTTCTTTCTCTGTGTATATGTTTATCTATGAAGTTACCTACTCATTGATTTGCTAGTTAATGATCTACTTATCGAAACTAACACGCGTCTTCAAAACTTCGAAACTTCGTACCTTCACCATGCTGCAATGCCATTCTCAAAAAATAATGTGAGAGAAGTTTTTCTCAAAATTAAGGTACTAAATTTACGATGAGCCTGTGATTTCATATTGATTGGGATTTGGTTTTCTATTTCGATGTTAGGGTTGTTTTTGTCGTACAATAAATGTGAATCGAATGGACCGCAAAAAATTTATATTAGGTTATAGTGGTGTTTTATATAATTATATGAATGATCTTTCTTTGATAAAATTAATAAGAAATTAGCAATTTGGAGTTTGAGGGAAGTCTTTTACTTCTTCACTTTAGTGGAAATGGAACAAAGCCATTCACTTTTAGCGTGCCTGATCTAAAGGATGTGTAAATGTTTTGAACACTTCTCTTCGAATCTTACTGCGAGAGCGCTATCCAGTAATGCCAACAATTACTTCGGTTCATCAGTGTTGAAAAACATTGTGCGGGTCAAGATTCTCCATACCAGTAACATTGTATAAGTTTTGTGCCATCAATTATCAAGAAATAGTTGGAACATGGACTGATTATGCAGGAATTATCAAAATGGACTCATCTTTACCATGGTATCGCAGAAATCTGCAGCAAAAGAACTGGACTGTATGGTGGGGTATGTGTACGACTCGCCTTTTCTTTTTTTTTTTGTTTCTTTTCTTGTATTTGTTATATATTGTGTGTGCGAACGTGAGCAAAATGCTGGTGATTTTATACCATCATTTTGAGATCTTTATCTGATTGATTTATATTATCTTCTGTAACGAGGGGCGAAGAGAGAGAGAGAGAGAGAGAGAGAGAGAGAGAGACAGAGAGAGAGAGAGAGAGAGAGAGGGAGGGAGGGGGGGGGGGGCAATCAAAGAATGTTTTCCCAGAAGAATTGGCCAAGGCTTACTCTGCCTGCTTACCTATATCTGTACGATATCTAGAAACCGTCGGAGCGCTTTTAATCTCTTTGTAAGGAAGTGAATTTGAAATAAGAACTTTAATACAAAAGAAGGTAACACGGCTGTGCACAGTGCTCCAACTCAAAGGAAATAAAACCAAATCTCCCCCCCCCCTCCCCCCCATGCAGCACAGCTCTCTACATCCCATTGTGTTAGAACCTGCTGGTTCTGTTATTGTTACTCATCGTTTCCTGTATACAATACATGTGTGTAGGGCGCCGCCCTTGGGCAACATACCCCAATCAATGTGGATCCAGGTTAGAAAGAACATTCGTATCAGAGTCGAGGGAATACTCAGTCGACAGTGCAATCACGTGACATTAGGAAGGTTTGTTTTTATACTGACATCTGTAGATTATCAATGTCAGGTTGTAAGGATGGTTTCTTTCACCGCCAGATCCGTGCTCTGCGTTCCACTGGAAGGCCTGAGGGCGTAAAAATATTCTTATGTGCAATTATATGCTTTGGAGAACCTTTCAGAATGTAAAGCTGTTGGGTTGGTTTTGATTATCTTCATTCGCTCTTTTCGGATTTTTTAAAATTTGAATTGAATTAGGCGTGACGGTCTGAGGGCCATAACGACCCCAACTAAAAATGAGAATTCGGCTATTTTTGACCTTTCCAAACTATTTTAA
>JAWDGP010005383.1:22500-80000 GCA_033675545.1 Elysia crispata | reverse complement strand
GATGAACAAATCAGCTTTCGATTTTTTTTTTGAACCAAATGGTTAAAAACTATATGTTTTTATTATTTATCCTTGCAACTCTGACATATTTTGATACGATGAATTGCAAAGCAGTGAGAATATGACAAAAAAAAATTTAAAAAATGTCAATACAGTTTTCAAATAGGGCTATGTATAAACACTCTGCCTTTAAACTGAAATCGACGCATTTTCTCTTCTCTTGTATTTTATCCTGTCGGTATAGCGTCTTAACCTCTCTCTAAGTACACGTAGTACCGTGATAAATTCAATTTCAAGCTCTGAATGAACCAGCATACGATTGCTTTTTATTTTGTTTTTGTTTTTGTAACCCTTCTTATCTAGGCCGTAAACTGTCCCCTGAGCTGCTGAAGGAGACGGAGCAGACGAGCGGGGTCCCGTCCCTGCTGTCCTCCCCAGGGGTGGCGGCTGTCGTCTGCCCAGACTTCGCTGCCGCCCAGCGCCTGATTGCCCGCTCGCAGGCAGGGCATGATGGGACAGTTTCCGGCACGGCTAGACCGGAAGGAGACGAACAGCTTCTGCTGCCCAAGGTGAGATGATAGAGGGCTGCTAGAGCGAGTTTTTCAGTAAGCCCGCCCAGACTACGTCACACCGTTTCTTTAAATTTCTTTTTACAACTTCCTATGCTGAGCACAAGGCTGCTGGTTGAGGTGTAGATTTATGTGTGTTTGGTGTGTGTGTGTGTGTGAATGTGTGTATGTAATTGGTAGGGAGATAAAGCGAGAGGATCAGATGGAGGGCCTTGCGATTGCGACGCCTAGGTTTTTGGTTTTTCACCTTCCAGTTCATAGTTTGATGGCCTAAGGTATATAAAATATCATCTAAGGATGATGAGAATAATGATGAAATAAAAAGTCCAGTAAATGCTATTGATCATTTATCCCATGAAATGCCACTGCTCCAAATGCAAAACTCAAAGGCCATGCGATGGGGGAAAGTTTGTTTTCTCAATCTTCAAAACTTTCACAGCAATACGAATTTCAGCAAAGTTACGGTCATTATTATTTTTTTAGTTTTCAGGTCAAAATTTCACTCATTTCGTGTGAAGAGTTGTGCATGTGTCACTTGTGTGTCGGTGTTGTCCAGAATTCAATATCCTTTTTTTCTTTTCTTTCACATATGGACACTGAGTAAAGTCAGGACTTTCTTTTGTTCTGTTATAAAAATGCTCTAGTGGAATGCGAATGTACGGGCTTGAAGTGTGTTTCCTATCACCAACTGATATTGCTCTTTTTGTAATTACCCAAAACCCACACATATATTCCGCTTATGCATCTACCTTACTTTCTTTCGCTTTATTCCTTTTTTTTTTAGGACATGAAAGTTTATGACGACATTGATCTACCGGAGAGGTGAGGCAACACTAATTTCTTTTACTTAGATCTCCCGAATTTTCTGCTAGATTCTTGAATAGCCTCGCATTTGATATGATTAAGTCATGATATTCTGCGATCAATTGCGTGGAACGCCAAACCAACCGTCTAATAGTAATTTATTCGTTTTGATTTTATTATTATTTTATAAAATCATATATATCTTTTTATTTGTAGCTTCACCACAAATCATTAGAACCCTTGACTACTTCTTTATGAATTGGAAATTATGAATATATATATATATATATATATATATATATATATATATATATATATATATGTATGTATATCCCCCCTCTGGCTCTTTCTGTTTCTCTCTATCAGTTTTTACCAACTTTTTAAAGACGTTGTGTTCAATTGGGTGTTTCGATTAAGGATGTAGTAAACTTTCCTGATAAAGGTGGGAATTGTGACTTCATTTTTACCTTTATATTGTGAAGTTTAAGAATTCTTTTGTTTTACAAATGACATATACTTTAGCAGATTCCTTCATAATCTTGAATCATGATCTACCAGTTTCCAAATTAAAGAAACTTTTTTTTCTCTTCCTAAAGCCCTGAACAAAACTCGAGGCTTCTTTCCGAGTCGAGTCTCGTTAGATCCGGTTCCAAGAGCGATAACGTCAACAAAACTAGCAACGACCATGACGAGAGAATCGACACCATCACTGGAGGGAGCGAGACCGTCGAGAATAACCCTCACCACTACGAGAGCGGCAGGGATGACGATGAGGAGAACGACCACTACGAGATTCCAGTGGCCCGGCAGCAGCTGCCCTCGACAGACGAAGCCGGCGGCGTTGAGCTGGGGAGTCCAGCCAAAACCCTGGAAGGTTCCGCGTCCATCAACAGTGTTCCCGGAAGTGTGGAGGAGCTCACCGAAGGCGGAAGTGCTGATGGTGTGTTTGAATCTCCGCCCCCCGTGCCCCCGCCCCTCCCGCCCAGGAGAGACGTCAATGTGAGGTGGTCGGACTCGGAACTTCGCAGCCCGTTAAGCGGAAGCGGAAGTTTTGAGGGAGGGAAATCCAGCGGGTCTGGAGATGTCCCTCCAGAGCTTCCCTTCCGACCCCCACAGCTGCCCCGGCGCGGGGAGTTGGTGATGAACAGCGGTACCTTGCGCTCCGAGAAATCTGAACAGTCGGAGAAATCCGATGATCGCTCGGACGGAGAGATTTCAGGTGGGTTGGGAGAACGATTGCATGTTTGCTCTGCTGCTATTGCTGCTCTACTAACACTACTGATGCTGGAGATGGCATTGCTGCTACCTAAGCTGATCTTCCTGATAAGTTCAGTTACTCCATCCACTCGTATTCCTGTTATCTAAATTTTTTATGTTGTTAGGATTTTCACCTCTTCATTATTTGCATACTACATCCACTGCAATTAATTACCATTTGTTTCTTAAGCTTTAAAAACTCCCTTACTTTGCTTCCCATTATATCTGTCGAAACTTATTCTTTTATTTTTTGTTTTGTTTTGCCCAACAGATGGTGGAAGTACGAGCTACGAATCTTTTGACGAGGACCATGATCAGCACGGTCCGCAGCTCCACAGCAAGTTACATATCAAGTTACCTGCGTGAGTTCTGAGTATTTTTCAGTAAAGCATCATTTATGTTATCAGTTATTTTATACCTGTCGAGTTTTAAAGCTTTGGGCCTGTACTTAAACACATATGCATTGGTTCTAGACTGCTCAAGATGTAGAAAATCACAATAATTAAGCTAACCAATTCTGGTGCTTGGTGCGCCGTTTAACATCTTTTTTTTTTTCAAATCTGTGGGATTTCTTAGGAAACCGGCAAAGAAATACACTTTGGGCAGCAAGAAGAGTGCCGGATCTGGAGGGAACAAAAAGTCCCAGCTTCCCCTGAGCAAGTCGCGCCTGTCGTCTCAGTGGGAAATCAGCGTCCCGTTCAAACAGCTGGACAACATTGACATATCAGGGGAGCTCTACCATCGCGGCAAACTCTCCTGGAACAGGCGAGTTGTGGCCATCACGGCCGGCTGCCTGGCAATGTACAAGCCAGATAAGGTAATCACTTTATGTAGGACTCTGGCGTGAGCAAAATTGATAGGCGATCAGTCGTTTTGGGATGTACAGAATGGGCATAATACCCTGAGCTATTTCAAGCTGGATAAATCGATTTAAAATGTGAAGGTGATGTTGGTGTAAAAGATGTTTTGCTAATTATGTGCATGGACGAATTTGTTTTGGTCAAGTACGAGGCTGGAGGCGTAAATTGTTGGTGCATTGGCTCGGTTTTAGAAGGCGAAATTAATTTAATTTTGTAATATACAGAGATGAGATAATTGTAGAAATGCACCAGTTCTATCACTCACACAAGGGACCACTGAGAAAGGCTAAAATGATAAAGACCGGTAAAGGCACGTAAGTTCGACAATTTGAGGATCTCTGCATGCTTCATTACAATTAACTCAGCGACGATTTAATATGTTTCTGAAAAAGCACAGTGAGGGTCATAACGAAGGTCCCCATATTATATGCCTTCCACTTCATCTTATAACCTTCTGATCAGTTATAACTTAGAATCTGAAATGCTTTTTAATTGCATTTCCTTTACCCCTCTTAATAACCCCAAACGGCTCTTAGGATGGCTCCAGACCGTCTCTAGTGCTCCAGCTCATGGGCTACTCAGCTGCAGTTAGTGACAGAGAGGGGCGAAGGGGCTATGAAATCCGCATCACACATCCTAGTGATGACACGCACACTTTTGCTGTGGACTTCAGAGACTGGGCCAACTTGTGGGCAGAGGTAAGTATGCATATATGTACCATAGTGTGGGATGGACTGGAAGTCTTGACAAAAAGAACAACCATCAAATTTTGAATCAACAGTTGTATTTCATTATCTTAAAGTGGATTAAAAAGGTTGGTCTACATGAGAATTCTTAAACTATCTGAAACTCTAAAAGTGGACAAACTAAGACAAACTGTGAGCTGTTTAAGAGTGAATCATGTGAACTCATCTACTTTCATGGTACTTTCAAGTACTTTGTACTTGATCCATAGATTTACTTTGCAAAGTATGTTTTCGCAGATGGATCATAGATAAGTTCAGGAGACTTGCTCTGATTTGGTCAGCTTTGTTAATTGACGCTGCGTCATAATTGTTATTGGTTGGTTCCACAAAGAGTCTTAAAGGGAGAAACTAGCACTCAGTCAGGCTAGAGATAAGGCTGACTAAATGGAAACTGACCTCACCACCAGAAAAAGCAACCTAGAACCAAACGAAGGATTTAATTTTTGTCAGTTCAAGAGTTATGTACTTACTAAATTGTAGTTCGATCTTCTTGAAGAGTATAATTGAAATATTTTATAATTATTACTTAACTTTAAATGCAAGCACATAAACGTTAAATTCAAATATTGCTTTATTATGAATTTTTTCACATTGAGTAGACTTACAAAATATAATCGAAAATTGCTCGCTCCCCTATCTACCAAAACTTCTCTCAGCACATCAATGGAACAGGCAAAGGTCAGCCTCCACCGAAATACCACACTCACCTAGCTCGAACTTTCTCTGGAGGTGAAGTCAGCACACCCCCGCCAACGGGCAGCAAGGTAAGCCTCTTGGAGTTATCTGTCTTTCTTTCTGTGGTTCCGAATAGCAAATCATCGTAAAGTGACATGTTCTTTCTAATATCTTGCTACAAGGGTCAGGAAGAATGTCATAATCAGGTGCATTTATCTCTTCAGATTAGCATTAGCAGTTTTCTATTCTCGCTATAATGATAAAAGAAGATTAGGGCGAAACTTTTACTTGTTTAATGGCCAACTTCTGTATGCTTTGTTTGATTGTATATTTTTACCTCTTTTCGTGTCCTTCTTTACACTAAACTCAAGCAAAAGTCTAGACCTCTAGCCAAGATCGATCTGTCTGGATATGGTGCAATGGGTTCTAATGAGATTGAAGCGCTTTTCAACTCAGTGGACTCTCTCAGTGACGACAGAGCCATAAAGGAAATATCAAGTACCAGAAAGCGTGGACCATCCCTTCCAAATAGGCTGCAGAGGGGAAGGACGCTGGTACCCAAAAGATTCCTTGCCAGTAGTTCTCAAGAACCACTGACTAGAGGCAGAACTTTAGGTGTCCTACCATCGCAAAGGACAACGTGGAAGGCGGGAGCTAGCAACTACTCTAAGGAGGGTCCTGGCAAAAGTATTGGAGCAGCGGTGAAAGATATTTTAGCTCGACGACAAAAAGGACTTTTCAAGGTAACGCAAGACGCCCTGGACTCTGGCACAGGTATATCTGGTGTGGGCAGTTACAACAGGAAACCCACAGATATGGATGCGGTTAGTTGGCATAGCTCAACGGCTCAAAGTTCCAAAACTTCCTTGAGGTTCATGCCTTCCTCAGATAGGGCAAAGGAAGCTTCTTGCCATCAGGCGCGACGTCCGATATGTGACGTGAACAAACTTGGTTCCACCAATTTCGATGGTCATAAAGGTAGCCAGAATACTCACATTGCACGTGGATGTTCATCTGAGAGTATAGATGAAGGATTCGGAAATCCACAAAGATTCGGATGTGATAGTTCAAACAGCAAAGAGGCTGCTTGCGACGATGACCCCAGCCCACACTCAGCCGACTCGGCTTCCTCTCACTCTGGCACGAGCACTGTCAGCTCAGGTGGCTGCTCGCTTGCCGCGTATCCTCCACCCCTCCCGTTGCCTGCTGCTCGCTGGGACTGGAAGAGCTTGCTGATAGCCTGGTCTTCTCCCCTAGACCAGATCTTGACAGCTCTAAGGGCGGTAAGTCGAACCTTGTGAAGTATGTGCTTCCTGCAGCATCCTGGCCTGAAATCTCTGACCGCACTACCTGGCATGGAAACTCTTATCGCATTGCCTGGCATGGAAACTCTTACCGGGTTACCTGACATGAAAAATCTGATCGCATTACCTGGCATGGAAATTCTGACTGCATTACCTGGCATAAAAACTTTTACCGCATTACCTGGCATGAAATTTCTGACTGCATTAGGCCTACCTGGAAACTCTGCAAAGTGCTGACTTAAAAATGGCTTAATACATGCATGATAGGGCAACTATTTTCTGCATAATTAGTTTGCTGAGAATGACATTTAGCTAATTACTCTTAACTTGTCTTTCGGCTTGAATGACTTTTGGCCATCTTATGCCACACTCATCAAACTGTGTTAGTGAACATATAAGGCAAATCAGATTTTGTTTTCTTTTTTCATTTTTTTTCTTTTGTTGTTCACATTTATTCGAATGAACATTTTTGTATAACTTTCTTGATTTTTTTCTTCTTTGTATTTCTAATAAAAAAATATGTTGTACACACGCTACTCATTTTACATTCTAGAGTGATTTGACCTCATAGTATGATTTTTTTAAAGACTTGGAACATTTCTTGATATTAAGCTTTGAGAAACTGAACAGTTGTTTTGCATCTTTGAGTTTTGTCTTCCTAACATATTAATAATAATATTTTGTATGTGAAAATATAAAGTTTGACAAAATTAAATATGTTTGTATGTACAATATACTTGATTTCAGGACAGTAATATAAACGTTATTAGAGCAAGGGTATTTATTGTTTCTTTTCCATTATACTTTTTAAAATAATCATGCAATGAGATGATCTTAAAGTTCAGTCATTTCAACCAGTGATTGCGTCTACTTTTTTTTTTTAATCAAAATCTTCAACTTGCTTCTTTACATTAAGTTTCCACTTTTCTTTTCTAGTTATCTTTACTCCACTGAAAGACAATTATTGACATTTTTAGTGGCAAATTTAAATTGGTGCGTGTAATGTTTTTTTCTTAAGAAAATATTTTTTATCTTATTTCAGTGAATAATTATTGCATCATTGGTTTAAACCTTGAATATTTCGAGTAAAATTTTCATAATTGCTCTTTAGTTTGCTCATTTGCAATTGTACTGTGCCATTGGTGGGAACTAAAACTACCATTACTATAACGGAGTCAGCAAACTAAATCCAAATATTAGATTTAGTGTCCACTTCACCGTCTTTCCTCACACAACTTCCCATCTCTAGCCTTTGGGGACCTTTTGGTCCATGCATTCTGGTGCCTAATCGAAGTTCTCGCGCCAGGGGCTTATTCTTTAATTCTTTTTCTCCGAAAAGATAGACTAGTGTCATTTCTCTCTCTCTCTCTCTCTCTCTCTCTCTCTCTCTCTCTCTCTCTCTCTCTCTCTCTCTCTCTCTCTCTCTCTCTCTCTCTCTCTCTCTCTCTCTCTCTCTCTCTCTCTCTCTCTCTCTCTCTCTCTTTCTCTCTCTCTCCCTCTCTCTCTCTTTTTCTCTCTCTCTCTCTATCTCTCTCTGTCTCCCTCTCTGTCTCTCTCTCTCTTCTCTCTCTCTTTCTCTTTCTCTCTCCCTCCCTCTCTCTCTTTCTCTCTTTCTCTCTCCCTCTTTTGGTCTATCTCGTTCTCTCTCTCCATCCCTCTTTATCATTTCTATGTAGCTAAGTAAATATTTAGCTAGATTTACGTCTCTCTATATAATAATGTTTTCACCTCTAACTCTGTGTCACTCTATCCATTTTTTCGTTTCCTTTTACACTCCTCCTTTTACACTCCTCCTTTTACACTCCTCCTTTTACACTCCTCCTTTTACACTCCTCCTTTTACACTCCTCCTTTTACACTCCTCCTTTTCTTGCAACTTCTCTTTCACCGCATGATTTTTTTTTTGGTCAATCGTCATTGAATTTGATCCTGTAATCCTTGGTTGCTCTAGTCGCAATGACTCGGAATCTATAAGTAGATCATCGTATTTGTCAACGACATAAAGTGAATCTTGAAATAATTTATGAATTTGTCTGTCTAATATTCATGGTTTGCTTGCTTTTCGTTGAATTTTTAAAAAAAATTTAAGTATCTCTTCTATTTATTTCTTTCGACTCTAAAATCTCATGTTTAATTACCAGGAAATGTAAAATGACTATTTTGACTATTTTTGTATTCTTTTAATGAACTCTTCAAGTCTTATTTAGATTAATATTGCGTGTGCCATCGCACACAACTTTATTAAACTGTAGGAGCCCAACCTTATTTCCTTTTTGCTTTTTGAACGAGTACATTTCATCGCTATGTCTATATATTGAAACTGCGTGTTTCCCCTTGTAAATGACTTTCCCATCTACATTTTACTTCTCCTTTCTCCTTTTCCTTCCCTCACCGATAAGTTACTAGTTTGACAGGTTAGATGTACTCCTCAGTGAAGAAAACGATGTAACTTCTCGATGATCGATTCTGCAACCTTGAAACTCTTTTTTAACACTGCGGTTACCTTACCTATTATCCCTTTTTAAGTGAAGTCGTTTTTTTATCTATTCTTTGTATAACTTCCTCCTATATGTTCACTCATATCTTACTCTATATACTTCTCTCAAGTGTAAAATGTGAATATTTCACTCCGCATCTCATCTCTCGTTATTCTGCCTCAGAGTCAGATTAGAACTATTATCCGACCATTGAAAAATATCGTCATTTGGCCAATTTAACCGCTTTTCGTTTTTCGTTTCCCTCACTTTTCTAAACCTGTTATCTCCGCCCGGACACCCCCCCCCTTTTTTTTTCCCCCTTCTTATCTCTTACTTACTTTATTATTGTCCTTACATTTCAAGCGCACGAATGTTACACTATTGTCGAAGGAACTAACAGTAATACATCTCATTTCCGTTGCTTTTTTTCCCTTAATTAACTTTTTTTTTCAAATACCATACTGGTTTTCCAATTGTCCATAATATTTTTCCTTCTCAGTCCCCTGTCATAAACAGTTACCTCTAGGCTCCTCAGGGTGCATTGTGTGTATGTGTGCTTGTTTTCAATAGTCGATGGTTTGCTTAAGCTGCCTAAGGAGGGAAAAGGTCGAATTTGTCCGATATGAAAATAATTAAGATACGCTTGTGCGTCCTCCAATATTGACGTCATGCAAATCGTTTGGTTTCTCTCATGATCGAGCGGAAGTGACCTCTTTGGTGTCATGTCCGTTCAACTGGTCATGACGACACCTTTACATCCGTTACTTAATTATGGCATCAATCAGTATCCCCCACATCACTTCCGGCGACTGCGGCGCTAGGCGTCTGGCTAGCAGTCCATCTGTCATGTGACAGTCATGTGACCCGCCCATCACGACAACTCTGATTGAGTACTGCCCATGACGGTGATGCAATACAGTTAGAATCTAATTAAAGACGTTGTCAGCCAGCTAAATCTTTCCATTATTTTTTAATTTATTTATTTTATTATTTTTTTGTTGTTCTTTTTTGTTCAAGGTTGACAGATGCATGTGTTTGTGAACAACTATTCTAGCTATATTTCAGGAACTGAAATTAGACTACCTGAAGTTCATAATGCCGTTGGAAGCAGTATATCCGTTTAACACTCAGAATCTCCTAGATTTTGCTAGTAATGAACATTTCGACAGCGTTGTTTGATATAGCTCGTGAACTTTTCTTTGTATTTTTTATACTCATCTATATTTAAACCAATTTTAAGATCTTTGAAAGATTGAAGTCAAGTTTAATTCCCTTAGTATAAATTCTAATCACCCACTCTGTCCACAAAAAGAGTGCCTTCACTAGTTTTAAAATCCAGGATAATACAGATTGACAGATGAGCTGAAGTAACGATGCCTTAAAACACACTCTGACGCCAATATTTTTTCATTCTGTATACATAATCTGTATTATAAAATGCAACTTCGATTTCTTTCTGCGTTATCTCCTCCAAAATCACTCAATGTACAGTAAAGTAAAGAAGTTTACTGAATTTTAACTCTGTCGAGATCAGTGTCCCACGCGCCCCCCCCCCCCCCCCCCCCCCCCCCCCAAAAAAAAAAAAAAAAATAATAATAATAATAATAATAATAATAATAATAATAATAATAATAATAATAATAATAATAATAATAATAATAATAATGAAGTATTTAAGGCTAAAAATGTATTCGAAAATTCGTTATATGTTTTTGTTATTAATTTCATGAGTTTTTATTGCCAAATTCGTAACCATGAATCAAATAATATTTAAAAGATTGTCCTCAGTGTTTGCCGATTTTCAAATCGAATGGCTATTTTAAAACAAAGTACTGTTATTTTTTAACTTTAAATATAGAGAAAAAACATTATTTTACTTAAATGGAGTGAAAAAAACTGAAAAAGTTATAAGATAATGAAATTTCACCTTCTCCAGTTTAAAGGCAAAAGCGACAAGGGAAAAATGCCGTTCTGTGCAGGAAAGTAGTAGTGATTTGATTGGTCAGTATTTTAAGATCAACTCTCATCGTCGCCTTTTCTTCCGGAGCGGCGGTTGCGAATGTAAACACAACTTCTGCATTTTGTTAACTTGCCACTCTTAATTTGTCTTGCATGAGTTATACAGACATGGACTAGATCTTAAATGATAATAAGTTTTATCAATCCAGGGAACCCATTAATTTTTTGAAAATTCCGGGGCCTTAATTTTCTTTTACTGTAATTTTTATGTATCAGAGTAAAAGCGAGATTTTTATCACAATGTTTTCAGCGCTTTTCCTTTCTCTCTCTTTCTCTCTCTCTCCCTCTCTCTCTCTCTCTCTCTCTCTCTCTCTCTCTCTCTCTCTCTCTCTCTCTCTCTCTCTCTCTCTCTCTCTCTCTCTCTCTCTCTCTCTCTCTCTCTCTCTCTCTCTCTCTCTCTCTCTCTCTCTCTCTCCCTCTCCCCCCCTCTCTCTCTCTCTCTCTCTCTCTCTCTCTCTCTCTCTCTTTAATATCATAAAAGCTTGTGAGTAATTCATTCATTAGGGTCTATGATACTCATTTGGAGTGATTAGTTTGAACGCCCGAAAAGAAACATACCAAAAAAAAAATGCGATCTCTATCTTTTCATCTTTATCTGCTTCTCTCTCCGTCTCTTTCTTCCTCTCTCCATTTCTCTCCCTTTCTCTCTCTCTGTCTCTATCTCTCTCTCTATCTATCTATCTATCAATCTATCTATTAATCTATCTATCTATCTATCTATCTCTGTCTCTATCTCTCTCGCAGTTGTCCCGACGCCACTTCTCCTGATAGCCCCTTCCTCCAAACCGTATGATCCTTATATCCAGAATGATTACCTCCTTCAAATGGAGTGACAAGAGGGATATAGCCATAATGATGATTAGAGTCTAGTTTGCGTGATTAGTTCAATTTGTTAGTCTAATCTGTCCGGCAAACCGCGGTATCCAGACACAAAGCTTGTCACATCGGAGAGTTCCATTTACCCTGTGACTCTAATAGGGTTTTGGTCTCTGTAGGCGAGCTGATGATCAATTCTCTATAGATAATGAGTGGATCTTCAAAGCCAGACTGATAGATATTCAGACTCGTGTGGTGAGGTGTTACTATGAGAAACAGACCGACAGATAGACAGACAGACATGCAGACTGACAGGTAGAGACAGAGACAGAATGATGGGAATACAGAGCAAAGAAGGGGCTCCGCATTGTGCAGTACCCCTGCAATTGCAGTCTACTTTTATGTTGTGCGCATTGATACCTGATCGTACTTTAAGCAACGACTGACAATTTATTGAAATTTACATCATACTAAAACTAACTCGAGAAAACATTTCGTTATGTACTTTTCATATCAACGTAAAGATCCTTCTAAACACATATTTTTGTAAATTTACACGAACAAAAAGTATCCCCGTGCGAAAGGCTTTACGAGAATTTATAACTGTCCATTTATTTTATCGTCATGAACATGCGTGATTAAAAGTATAATCAAATGGGGATTTTACAAAACTAGAAAGTTGTAGTTACGTTATTTTACGAGAAATGCAGTGAGCAAGAGAAACGAATTAAGTTACTATAATGGTCTTATCTCCTGCAAAAATGACGCGTGCAAGAAGTATGTGATTAAGGCAGCCTAAATAGGCAGGCATTCTACATGAAATTTAAGCTTTCAACGCTATGCTAATCTTCAAACTATTTCTGAACTTACAGTATCGACTCTTTGAACCAATACTGCTTATGTTTTCTGCAATAACTCCAGCGACCGAAGTACTTTTTATCAGTGAACAGACATTTGAGCCGAGCCTTTGGTGTTAATTCTGTGTCCTACTTTAGACTACTCGAACTCGCTACATTAGTCAACTTGGCGCATGCGCTCCTGTGAGTTATACAAGCAGTAAAGAAATTGACAAAGTAGGCACTTGATCAAAACCAAGCCTCTCCTACAATTATTGTTTCGTCTCAATGCACTGGATATAGATCGGTCTACATAATCACCACTTTAAAAAAGTAAAGGCAAGAACCAAAGATGAAATAATTGCCCATGGACCATACTACGTGCAGTCAGATGCCCATTTTAAAGCATTTCAATGTCTGGGGGTTTTGTTTTTTTTTCTCTCACATGTAAGTCGATTAAGGTTTTAACAGTTTTTGGGGTTTTGATTTTTTTTTTTTTTAAATCCTCATGCCCACGTGCTGTAAGTGTTATACCATAATAAAACCAGGTTGCGAAATGATTGGTTCTAACTACGATTTTTTTTTTTTTTTTTCCGATGTTGATCAAGGTTTAGTAATAGGGAGCGACAGATTACATAATATGGTGCGTTGACTCTTTTATCATAAATTTATAGAGCTCAGTCCGTGTTTGTCTTAGTCCAGAGGCATGTTAATATTATTATGAGAATGCTTTTCATCTGCATTTTACTTTTGTTTGCTGTTATGTTCTTGTTTTTCCTTTAAAATCCAATAATCCCGCTTGAAAAAGAAAAACTAATGTTTTGAAATGTTTTGAATCCTGTCGGCTTTGAAGTGGATAATTAATTTGATTATTCTTGAAAAAAATGAGTGTAATATTCTCTTTTGGGATGCTATGTTTTCTTTCTTTCTTTTTTTTTTTTTTCTTTTCTTTTGTATAAAGGAACTCATTTCCTTTAGGTGACTGGTGTTCACCGATAAGAAAAATTATAATAGCGCTTAATTTATTTTGAGACATTTGTTTTTGTGTCTCTTTTGTATTTAACTACTAATTATGTTAAAAAAGATGCTGGGATGCTTAAGTCACAGTTTATGATGATGATGATGATGATGATGATGAGGATGAGGAGGAGGAGGAGGAGGAGGATGAAGATAAAAAGTTGGTTATCAGCGTGAAGTCATTATTCCTTCACATTGATGATAAAGATGACAGCATCTTTTTTTATTTTTCAAAACAAAGATGAGGATAATTTTTAATGTAATGATTTTGATTCTCATTTAAGTGATAGGGATCTCATTTTATGGATAATGAGAATGATGAAGATTTTGATGATGCATACACTGGTACAGTAAGGATTATTCTTTATATGATGATTGTGGTTTTCATCAGAATTGTGAAAATAGTGCCGTCATTGTGTATGCAGTGTCTCCGTCCTCCTCGTTTTACCTCTAATTGATCACCTCACTATGTCTATTGCTTATCTCGTATCACTTCACTATGTCTATTGCTTATCTCGTATCACCTCACTATGTCTATTGCTTATCTCGTATCACTCCACCATGTCTATTGCTTATCTCGTATCACCTCACTATGTCTATTGCTTATCTCGTATCACCTCACTATGTCTATTGCTTATCTCGTATCACCTCACTATGTCTGTTGCTTATCTCGTATCACCTCACTATGTCTATTGCTTATCTCGTATCACCTCACTATGTCTATTGCTTATCTCGTATCACCTCACTATGTCTATTGCTTATCTCGTATCACCTCACTATGTCTATTGCTTATCTCGTATCACCTCACTATGTCTATTGCTTATCTCGTATCACCTCACTATGTCTATTGCTTATCTCGTATCACCTCACTATGTCTATTGCTTATCTCGTATCACCTCACTATGTCTATTGCTTATCTCGTATCACCTCACTATGTCTATTGCTTATCTCGTATCACCTCACTATGTCTATTGCTTATCTCGTATCACCTCACTATGTCTATTGCTTATCTCGTATCACCTCACTATGTCTATTGCTTATCTCGTATCACCTCACCAATCGCCCTTCCCTCATTTATCCTCAGTCTGATCTAACAGCCTCCAATTCCAATCTGTCTACGGGAAGCGAAGGTACAGGAGACGAAACTTCAAAGCCAAAGCTGAGAGGTAAAAAAGAACGAGAAAATGAATTTGTTGAGTATTGAAAGCCTACACGCTTCATTAACGTAAAACTTGTGTGAGAAGTTCAAGTTTTTATATTTATTGTGTGTCTTGGGAGTTTCTTTCCTGAATCTTTTACAAATATGACTGTCAATGTTTTTGCACAGCATTTCCACCTGCGTATACTCTGAGGGCAAAACCAATTCTTCGATGGGAGACCGAGTGTGTCAAACGGTATTATTCTAGAACACGAGAAGGGCTCTTTTTTGTTCCTTCTCCAGACATATGTCTGTCTTTGTCTTTTTCTTACTTCAGCATCCTAAAACCAATGTGTGAACTTCATGTAGGTTTTATTGTTTTTAAACCATTTTAGTGGGATGAAAATTGAAAGTTAATGAGGGTAGTTTTTGGTAAATGTATTTTTTTTATTTTGAATATTTTTAGCTTTTCTCAAAATAAAGCTTTTGATAACAGCAAAAAGAAAAACATATATTATTTGCCTACAAGCCGGCTTCTATTTTAGATATTTTAAAAGTTCTATGTAATAAATATAATTTTTGAAGCCATGTGTCTTTGAAATGTTTTTTATCACTTTTCAGCCATTTTTATTTCTATTTTATCTACAGGAAACAAAGTGATAAGGATGGGATCTTTTGCTTACAGAGCAACTCAGTTCTTTGAAACCATCGGCAAGAAGACAACGCTCAAACGGAAATCCAGCCACCCAGGAAGTCATGTCTCTGATGGATCAACCAGCTCGAAGACTGACACAAGGCGACAGCACCAACTCCTGTCCAAAACATCATCATCCTCTTTCGGTGATCTCCGCAATGGTATCGTAGAGGAGACATCCCAGGTGTCACCTACCGGTTCTATTGGCCTGGGCATGTCGGCCATCTCCCCCAGCTCTGACAGCGGCCTCCCCCCGCTGTTCTCCTCCCCCATGAGCATCACTGGCTGCAGCGACGCCTGTAGCTTGGGGGATCGCTCGGCGTCCTTGTCCGGGTCCGGCACCCCCTCCCAAGACTCGCCCCTGGCGCTGTATCCTCCCGCTTGTCGCCAGAGGAGCAAGTCTGGAGGCTCCATGGCCGGGGACAGTTTCGACCTAGAAGGGGATGACACCGGAGACCCTGATCCATTTCTGGGCGTGTCACACAAAGGTAAATGGAAAAAATGGTGAAGCACTTAAATTTTGCGTCAAATTGATGCTTATCAACACATTATGACTAGACTGTCAAAACATTTGACGAATTTTCTTTCAATTAAAAATAGCTGTAGTAAAGATAGGTTTAATTTTCATTTTGAAGTGTGCTTAATCTTAGTGGGGTTTTTTCTTTATCATTTTTCCTTTCTGTCAACATTTTATTCTTCTTTTTTATTCCCTTGAGATTGTGCAAATGAAGATTTGAAGAAGAGATTCTAATAATTCTTATTTACAAAGATGCTAAGAATGAAATCATGTTAACTAGTGATAAGTGTCAAAGAGGCATCTTCATGGTGCATTGGAAATAACATGCTATAAAAATACACGCACACGTTGTTGGTTGGTTGTCTTTGTTGGTTTTTTGTTTTTTTTTTTGTTTTTTTTTATTTTGGTTTTTTTTTGGTTTTTTTTTTTGGGGGGGGTTGGTTTTGTTTTTTTGTTTTTTTTGGGGAGGGGTTGTTTGTTTGTTCAGTTTTTTGCTTTGTTTTCTTTTTTAAAGATTTGGAGATTAAGTTGAATTTTCAAGTTAATGTTGTCCACTCAAAGCCACTTAATATCAGTAATACGAATCTCTAACTTCAGAGATTCTCAGATTGTTGAATTCAATTAAAGGTGAAATATATTGAACTTCAAGTTCTACTTTATAGTCCGTTATGTTCTTATGGAAGCAAATGGACTCATCCTTCTTTGTATATTTAAAATCAAGAAAAACCAAGTGTCCTGATGTTTTGTGGGTTTTTTTGTAGATTGTCAAATCTTTTTTTATTTTTCAAAGTAATACTTTTGTCTTGTGTTTCAGATTGTCCTGTTCTGTGATTAATCCTAATCCAGTTTTCTTAAATTTAATTATTAATTCTTAGTAAGAGCGCCTTGTTCTCCATCATAATTTTTTCCTAAAAATGAGTAGTCAAAAACTTTATCCAATGAGTTGAGTAGTCACAATAAATGTTTAGATGTAAACGAAATAAAAGTTTTGTTTTCCTCTCATCCATTAAAAACCTTTTGTTTTTTCAAATATTGCTCAATATATTAAGTCTTGAGGATATAGTCAATAATCCAACTTTATAGTCTTCTAATCTGGTATGTAAAAACAAAAAAAAAAAGACTTAATTAACGATATTTTAGTCACATCTTTTGCTTTGAAGGCAAATCATGAATAGAAGGGAATAAACAATTGTGGCAAATTAAGAGTAAGTATTTTTAATAAATATATAAAGTATTTTTTGGACTTTTTTGTACCATACTTCATTACTTTTAGAATACTGTACTATGTACAGTCATTTTTTTTTCTGTAAATCATAAGAGTATAACCTTTAATTGTGTAGAGCATGTTTGATATGTGATACGTTTTATATAACAGTTGTGTTTCCTACAAGTAATATCTCAGCTGTAGCATTACTTGCATCTTTACCGTTTGGAAAGATCAGAAACTTCACAACTTAATATAATTACAATACTGATTCAAATTCTGGGTGCAGGCTGGCCTTCATCTCTTTTGTCAAGATGCAATGTTAAAGGTATTTTGAAAGGTCTGATTGATACAAGACAAATACATATAGTGATAGAATGGCACAGATTATTGATATAATCAGAGTGATCAGCCCAGATTTTTTTACCCTTCAGAATTTTTACTAGGAACATATCTGCAATGAGTTCAAACATTCGTCAAATTTAAAATGAATGCCAAAGACCACATGGCTGCAGTGTTTAGTTAGAACAGATTCTTTTCCTCTGAAGTTGATAACTTTTTTTTTTATTTATTTTAGGCCGCTTTATTTCTTCTCCCTGTTCACCATTTAGAATAATATGGGGTGATTTTAGTCTTTTTTTTAGGTTTGTTTTACATCAGCAAACTTATTTGACTTTTCTTTTAATCTATATTACATCAATACAATTTTGGATGGAGGCATCAGTTTTATACTCAACATCGTTTTTTTTTTCTCTTCTTCATCATCAACACCATAATCATTTCCATTGATCATAGTTATTATTGTCTTCACAATTTGTTTTCATCCCATTCATATTTTTCTATATTCGTTTCTTTTTTTTTTTTTTTTTGTATTATTGTTACTATTTTTTGTTTGTTTATTTCCAATACTGTACAACCATACTCCGAAGATTTTTTACCATAATTTTTTATTATCAATTTTTATTTTTCACAAAATTTCCCACATATAATCATATGTTGTTAAGATACATTCTTTTGAAAACATATTTAAATCTTCTTTCCCTGGTCATTTGATTTGAACATTTGACCTTCATCAAGCACTGCTGTTTTTGTTTTATTGTTTTTATTTTTTTTTTTTTTTGGTTTGGGTTTTTTTTTTTTTGTAACATTCAATTTATTTTAAGCATTTTTTAAATTTTCAAAAAAAAAAAAACAACTTTAAATACAATTTTTTTAATGTCATATGTTTGTGGAAGTTCAAGTGTATGGTTAATTTTAACATTTTCCTTAAGATAGGATCACTTATGAGCAATACATTTGATTTTTTGAAATTTCGTGAAATGCTTGAACTCATTACGGTTGCCAAATATGTAGCATCTTGTAATTCAGATCCTAACTAATGTAGCACATGTTGCAGCACTTGGAGTGATAATATTGTCCCGCTTGATTGAAACAAATTTTTTTTTTATTCTAAAGAGCAGTTTACATGCATTTGCTTAATTTGCTAAAACTGGTTTATGTACATGAAAATCCTTTTTATTTCCTGGTACATATAAGTGAATGCTTAATAAATACATGTGACTAAAAACACAAGAAAACATTGGCATTCTTAGAAACCACTTACAACTTCAAGAGGAACGGGCATTTAATTTTTTTCCACCTTCTCTTCCTCCTCACTAAAACATCATCTGCATTCATTCTCAGGTTACCTGTATGTGTTCAGTAGCTTCAATAAACGTCGCTGGGGTCGACGCTGGTGTGTGATAAGAACCAACTTGTTCGAGTGCTATCACCATCGAAGATCAAAATCAGCAGGTCAAGGCCGTTTGCGTCAAGGCGAAGAATGCTGGGAAACTTGCGAGCTGAGTTTCATGTTGAAGCCTTGTGTGTTGAGGCGTGCTGTGAAAGAAACGGGCAGTGAGCTGGGACTAATGCTTGTGGAGGATGGCAAGGAGAAGATAACTGTGGAGGTCAGAGAAAAGTCCTTTAAATAACTTGTAAAACAGAAATCTGAAGCTTTGCAAGCAAAAGTATTTGTCCTTACAAAAGCTATTTTGATGAAGGATAGGAACATTCAGATCTAGGATTAAGGTGTAGAATTTGAGTTTAATGAAATGGAAGATCAAATGTTGTGAGAGAACTATGTTAAAGAAGAAGGAAGAGGAGGACAAGATACAGTTAGAATCTTCTCAATAATTTGAAAGTCATTGAAGAGGTTAAACCCTTTCGTTTTAAAAAAGCAAAATTTAAGGAAATAACAGATAAAGTACTATCAATCATTCAAGGTTGATTATTGTAATGTTATGTTTCAATAATTATGTAAAGTATAAATTCTCTATTACTCATGCAGGCCTTGTCTGTGGATGAGATGGGAGCATGGGTGCGTGCACTTCTCTCAGAGACCTCTACTGTTGATGTGCCTGATGGTCTGGAAGACTTTCTGAAGGAGTTTGAATATGCTGAAGCTGACAATGGCACTGTACTGCAGCAGTGGGTATGTATTGTCTCTGATCCATAAAAAAGAAGAGAAAGGAAATTGGAAAAGGGAACAAAGTTCTTGTAAATGAAATGATTTAAGATAAGCCTAATGAAAAAGTTATAAAGTGTTTGAAATGATGCCTTGAACGAACTGTGTTAAATATTATATGAGAGTGGAAACTCTGTTGATGCTTAATGGATTTGAAAGTCAATAGATGAAGGCAAAAGAATGATGTAAAGTCCTGTTGTTTCAGGTTACAGAAAATTTTCAATCCATGGGATCTGGTGGCTTTTTCTTTACTTCAGTTCTCTTTTATAGTGTTGATACCAATATCGCCAGGCTGGTTTTTATGTTATTCTCCTATGCCTTTGGCAATTGTATTTTTTTTTCAGTATAAAATCTTAGTCTCCGATAGTGCCAATGTATGAAATTATTAAATATGAATGTTAAGCCTCTTTTTATAAATGGGAGTTTTTCTTGTCAGTGCTCGAATGTATATGATTCTTTTTTTCAGGGCCTGGATAATTTTGTCAGCGGCTCATCTCATGAGTATGAGGATCCTCAGGCCACAGCAGACTTCAAAACTCATAGCAAGAGTGGCTTCAAAAATACAGAGAGCATTCATATGAGCAAAGATTGTTCTGGAGAAAGTTTAGTAGATGAAAGCACTAGTGGCGACTCTACTTTGGTCTTGAACAGTTGTTTTCCAACAGACGACACTGAAACAGCAGACACTACCCTGGTGGCTGGACCTCAGGAGGTTCATGAGAAGAAAGATTGTGAGAGTCAAGAGTTTTCTGTAAATGCTCAGCAGACAGCAATGATAGGAGCCATCTTGCCCAATGTCTGCAGGACAAGTCCTGGGTCTAAAAATACTGATAGTGGCTGCTATAGCGGGCAGGGTGCAAATTCTGACAGTGACAGTGGCTGTGAAAACAGCAGCAGTGCCAGAGATATGTTAGACACTGATGGGGGTTATGCAACTTTAGATTCCTCTTTCAGTATTTCAAGGCAAGCAGGATTATACTCAGAGGAAACATCAGAAGCATCTGAAAAGATCTCATCAAAGGTAGAATCCTCTACATTGCTGAGCAATGAGAAAATATCGGCTACCTTGTGTGATAGCACTTCAGAGTCTTTCAGCGCTGAAGCATCGTCTGACTGCACCTCTGCAGGTATCTCAGCTGTCAGCAGTTTAACAGAAATGCAAGAAAATAGTATAGGGGGAGGAACATTGATATCATCTCATTCCCATTCATCAAATTTATCTTCATCATGTCCATTGTCTTCGTCCTCGTCAAATCAGCCATCTATCATTCCACCTTCAGTGCCATGTGCATATTCAAATGAATTTGAAGCTGCTGTTAACACTAAAACTCTTGTTTCTACAGACAAGGAGTCTATAAATGTGTCATCCTCATTAGAACATTGCAACACTAGCACAAGCCCAGAGATGTCAAACTTCCATGTCCCTGGGGATGAAGAATATTCCCTAGTTATTAAGCGATCTGATAAACCTTCTCTTGAATCTAGTCAAATTAGTTGTGGTAATGGTGGAGAAAGTGGCGCAGCGACTCTTACCTCTACTAACACCTCAGTTTCCCCTTGTCGTTCCTTATCTTCAACAATTGAAGCAAAACCCATCGATCAAAATTCACAGCATGTGTGTCTCTCTAACGGGAAAACTTCTGAAGATTCCACAAATGCAGGTGAGGAAGAAGAGGACAGTGTGTTTCAGAGCATAATGGTAGATGGTTCAGACAGCACTAATATCAAAATATTCAGTGAGGAGGGTAATTGTGCGGAAATTCGAGCCGAGATAGAGCATGCATTGTCATTGTCGTGCAATAACAATAATGAATCATTTTACGAGCCTGTAGGTCAGGCTTTGTGTGTTGCAAATTTAACCATTGATACACAAACTAAAGACTCCTTTAGCTCCAGCCAAGAACCTCCTCCTTATATTTGCGGACTTCAAACATCATCCATCAAAGACAAAACGTCCCAGAGCTCCTCTACCAGCTTATGTACCAGCAGTGAGCCATCTGATTGTCCCTCAGAAGTTGAAGATGGTCACTGTGCTAAGTCGTATATGATTGATTCTGAGTTGGCTCCCCTAGAGATCACCCCTTCCAAATCTTCTCAGCAACCTGAAAGCTCTGGTGACTCATCTCATCATGATGACCTTTCAATGGTGTGTGAAGTGGTGACTGATAATGACAAGAACAATATAATGACATATTCTGACACTGGTCACGGAAGTGAAAATACTAAAGAGGTCGAGTTAAGAGTCATTATCCCTGCCTGTCCATCTGCAGACGATCTTAGACCTGACTGTGAGTACTGCATGTCTGTGGAGAGTTATTTTACATTCATTACAAATAAAGGATAGAGAGAAAAGTGTCATATGTAGAGACAGAAAAAACAATTACAAATCAAAACCCACAAAGTTTAACAAGTAATTGAAAGAGAGAGACAGCAACCCACAAACAGATAGGGAAATGCATATATAACTCATGGACTCTAAAGAAGGGAAAAGATAAAGAGGATCAGGTAGACAGAAAGACATAAACTTCTTCACACAAAGGAAAATATAGATGGACAAAGATTGACCAACTAAAATATTTTGTAAATTTCAGACACTTATCAAGCTTTCAAACTTTTTTTTTGCAATTCACTATCAGTGTATGAATAATCCTTTTTTTTATTTGTTACATTGAGGTATTTTTTATATTCAAATCATTGGTATTCCTTGATTTATTTTGGATTGTTTTTTCTCCTTTTTTTAAATTGTAGGTTTGTTTTCCATTTTACTAATTTTTTTTTTGTTATCCTTAACAAGATGTAAAACTGAACTAAACTCCCCTATAACTTCTTTATCTCTTGCATTTTTTTTTTGTGATCCACATAAATCTTCTTCAGGAATTACAAAAATTTGTTTCCTTGGTGCCTGTAATTATTCTCCTTTATTTTGGGTTGAACTCATGTTAAATAAATCTATGCGTCTATCCAGGTTTATTATTTTTTATTTTACTAGATAACTTGGCATCTATCAGTCCATCAGCAGACCTGGTCACCTCCTTGTTGGAGAATCCAGCTGCAACAGCACAGGATTTACAACAAGCAATGGACAGACTTAAAGATAAGCAAGGCCAGATACGACGTAAAAGGTAGGAATCAATTTTTATCTTTTCGCATCTTACATGAAATAATATTTAGAAAGGATATATATACATATATATATATATATATATATATATATAGATAGATATAGCTATAGATATATAGATATAGATATATATATATATATACATATACATATAAGGAAGAGCATCATGAACAGTTTTTTTACAGGAAAAAAAATTAAAATGCGAGTTTGGTTTGTATTACATGTATACTGGAGTGAATGTAAGTGTAAAAAAAAAGTTAAGAAAGATAAAGATAGGAGCTGTACTTTCAAAATTTTGAAATATCGTTATAAAGTTTATTTGTCAAAGCTGCTTAGTAAGTCTCAAGCAAAAGACACAGAGAGTGAAGTTTTTAAGATAAAATCTAACTGTAGACTATGTTTGTAATTTAGCTAATATCAACCCTCAAAGTTTTAAGAATTTGGAAACTAAAGAATGCTTCTCTGAAGTTCAGACGTTCTGAAAACTTTAAAATCAATTCTTTTCTTTATTGCTGTCAGGATGAGCCCTAGAAATATATTTTTTTTATTATTGGTTCCTGACACGAGAAGAAAAGAGTGTATTAGGATGAGTATGATAAGAGAAGAAACATTGAGAGGTAAAAGTGAAAATCATCAATTGAAAGGAGAAAAATGCACAGGAATTATTGTGGATAAGGTTTGGGAGGTATGAGGACAGTCAAAAGGAGAGCATTTGAAAATTTATTGAAAAAAAAAAGTGAAAAGATGTGGTTTGTTACATTACATGTATTTCTTTTTCTGCAGTTTGGATAACTATGATTTTTAGTTTTTTACTCCTATCAATACTTCTAGATCATAGAATGGCTTCAACCTCTAATTCAATCATGCAATTAATTTTAAACATGAAAGGTTTTTGTAAGATAAGAATACAAAATAGCCTTGAATTTGGAATCCTAAACTCCTGATGCGAACAGTCTCCCTTCATCAGGTGCCACGGGATAGTTTGACTCAGACCCAGTTTCACATGCCAGAGAGAGAGGACATAGAATATAAAGACATAATACCAGTTCAATATTCTTGGTCTGCAGGCTCAAAAGGTTATGTGTTTATTCTAAGCCTGAAGTCATCGGAAATTCTCATTACGAAAACTTACTGACATAAAAAATAGAACTTTACAGTTAAACAAATACTTTTGAATAAACTGAAATAAAAATACTGAAATTTTCCTTGAAAGTTAAATTTGTTTGTGTGCATACAATCATAGCTAGGAAAATAATAGCACATTGAAATGCTCTCTTTTCAAAACCAGAATGGCAGTCCATGACAAGAGGCAGAGGGTGAGCAATGATGGAGAGAGATTGGCCTGTGAGAAGGAAATGGCAGCCCTGGAGAAGTTTGGGGAAGACACAGATTCGGATCTTAGGGCAGTAAAAGTGAGTTTAGTTCTCATTAACTTCAGAACTATGTCAGATAAGTCATTAGTAATCACTGTTTAGCATCACGCTGTCTACTGTCAAAATTCGCTTAACGTCAGGCTAAATCACAATGATAGAGAGAGATGCTTTCATACAGATATCACATCGTCTTAGATTTTGTTTCATCTATTTTGATCAACTAGTCAGGTTTATCTTCAATCATCCAAATGACTTGATTAATAAATATTTTTAAATGTACTTGTGGTTTTAGATGGTGGCATTGCATGAGACATATCAGTGTTTAGTGATTTTCCTTTTTTCTTTTAGAGCAGTCTGCATGTTGCTATTTTGGCCCTTCTTTGATTGCTCTGCCAGTCAACTTTTTGATCTGATATCATTCCCATTTTAGCATTGATTATATTTTTTCTGATATATTAGCCTCTCTTACACACAACTGAAATAAAATTTTGAAGACTTATAAAGCAAAATGCAGACAGCTAAAAAAGTTATTACTTTGGCAGAAGTTTAAAATTGAAAGAAAAACACTCTGACACACATCTTTCAGTTTATAGCAAATCAAAAGACAGTAAAAATTGTCTCTTTGACTACTATGGCTTTGTGCTATAGTTACCATGAAACCTGCTTCTCAAGTAGTGTGATATTAGGTAAATTTACAGTTTAATTATTTAGACATTGTGTCATTATTAATTATTTTAAAATGTTAGAATATTATGTGAATTTTATTATGTAAAAGCATTGAATTAACATGATAAAACTTCATTCAGTCAGCATAATTACTGCAAAATCGAAATTCAGTTAAGATGCTACAGCAACCATTATTTTTTTTTAAATTTGCTTTTGTGCTTAGGGCAATGTGCCGCAAGAAGAGCGATTTAAAAAAAAGTTCAGCAAGAACTAAACAAAGATATTTGCCATATCAGATGGCTTTGATCTTTGTTAATGTGTCAATAGAATAATGGGTCAATTATTTCCACTGGTTACATTCACAACCTTTTTTTTTTGTAAAAGTACATACATGCTTAAGTCTTGTTTTGAGCATGTTTTAACTTTCAAAAGTCCTCTCAGGTATTTATCAGTTATAAAATTTCATAAAATCATCAAAAATGATATCATGAATTTCAGGCATTAAAGAATAGGGAGAGCAAAAAAAAATGATACCTTTGGTACATAGCAATCCAAGCACAATAGGAAACAGACTGTGTTGATAGAGCATCTTACACTCATTAAGAGTAGGTGAGCCCTAATTTTATTTTAATTTTTGTCACAATAAAAACAGTGTAGCGTTTGACTGACATTGAAGTGTGAGTTATTGCGAGCCAATCTTTATTTCCAGCTCAACCATAAAATCAATGAATCAAAATCCCGAACACTCTATATTATTTCCTTTTTTGTGCTCCAGAACAAGCTTGCTGTCTTGCAAGGCGAGTCACTAGATGTCTTGTGTGGGGCTACCAACCAGCCACAAACTTATGGTCAAGGTCAAAACAGAAGAAGCAAGTCCGGGTCCAGGAAAAAGAAGCAGAAAAGAAAGTCATGATAGTGGTTAAAACACCTATAGGCTTCAAAAGTAATTATGACAGAACTCTTTCAGTCAATGACTCTATGTGAGGTGATAGTTCCTGCAGGAAGTGATTGGAACTCAGAATGAGAAAACATCCACTGATGTCTGGCTATAGGTTGATGGAGGTTGATAATCTCAGTGTAAAGTAAATTCTTGCCCTGCGGAGAATGATGTGGGCATTAAAGCATAAATCCACATGTAGGGTTGGTAGTCATTTGATATTCTTGCTGAGTTGACTGATCATTGTAAATTGATCACCCACAAGGTCTTTTCCATTTCCATCATTTATTCTTGTTTACATAGAGTAAATCCAATATTTACATGCCAATATGCATTTATGTTTTGATTTTTCTTTTCGAAAGTGCAAAAATCCTACATAAATGGTATAAAATATTCATCCCACAGCTTTATTGCCTGATTCAAACGATTCTATCCCTTGGGTTCAGATCACCAAATTGCCTTCAGCTGATCAGGTGTGTTTGTGGCATGACTAGAAAGACATATTAGTCCAAGTCCATCACTGACATGAATATTAAGAACAGCTTTAATATGTTAATATTGCTTCATTGCAAGGATATCAATATTTTTGTTTTACTTTCAGATTTTCAAACTTTCTTTACATAGAAAAGGGTTCCTCATATTATTTTTAATGCTTTGAGAATTTAAGTCTTTGATTAGGCATGAAAATATTTGTATACATGTACATGGGAAATGATAGATCTTCTCTACAAAGTCATTTTAAAATTTTTATCCTAAATATAGGTCAGCCTAGTTTCTAAGGATTAAAGAAACCTTTTTTATTCCGGCGATATAATTGTGGAAAGGAATAATATTTGTCGTTAAAGGTGTTGGACTATATATTTCGCATTTTTGGGCAATACCAGAATGTTGTTTTTTTTTTTCAAAAAAGCTTTGTATTGTAGCTCTATTTTTTATTGAGATGGAACAGTTTTTCTCTACCTACTGATGGCTATGCAGAATATTAATACATATATGTGTTCGAAAATTGGAACGAAATATGGATTGTTATGTGCATACTGGAAAACAGTTAATTTTGTACTTATTCTATCTTTTTAAACTAAGATCCTTCATACCACTCATTGTACAATTATAGATTTCAGCAAAAAAAACATGCAAAAAGGTTCTTTTGTACACAGATTAACATGAGAGAATTCATATTACTTGTACTTACATAACAATGAGTGTATGGAAGAATCTATACACAGATTAGGATTTTAAAAAATTAGGGTACTGTTCTTATCACGTTGAACACTGCATTTCATCTTCTTTAAAAAAATCAAAGAAGCTGTTTGTTAACACGATGTGGAGAGACTAAATCGGTAGACATTTTAGCCCATTTCTTGATGTTTTTCAATAGTCACATTTTAAGCAATACTTGGTTACTGCTAACAATATCTATCATTAAAATTTATGCAGTCAGAAACTGGAAGAAATGATCTGAATGTTGTGTGAACTTTCTTGAAGAAGTAATTAAAATGTAGAGAAAAAGAGCACAGGAATGAAAAAGAAGTTGTTAGAAATAAAAAGATCAAGTTGGGAAAAATGGAAGGAAGATAGGGATGGGATAGATGCATTAAGTTGGTCACGCACAGAAAAAGAGAGAATGTGTTTGCTCTTTTTTATAAATATGGATTAAATCTGATAAAGGCAACCAAAATGAGTGTCATAGGGAAGGTCTCAATGATTTAATTTTGTTAAATGTTAATCACTTTTTGTCACCTAATTTTCCAACAAATCAATCTTATTATTTAGTATTTTTTTTATATGTGAATGTAATACTCTCACAATTTTATGGGAATAACATGACCAATATATTTTTAACATTTTAGCTACATCGCCTCATGGTTGTGACTACATCAAATGTTCAAATGCACTCACTTACACTAGACGAATATACTTTTTCATTTGGTTAAGTTGCTTTTATTGGGTTTTTTTTTTCAGTTTTGATTAGGTTTATGATAAAAATCCAATTGCTGGCAACTTTTTATCACAGTGGGGTTATACAATCATAATTGAATGAATTTTTTTTTATCATTGTATCAAAATCAACACATCTCCAAGGTTTGCACTTGATCATTGTTCATAATGGTTCAAGTGATTTTCATTGATATTGGAGCATACAGCTAAAACTACTCATTCAATCATTGATAACTTGTGTCTATTACGGTTACCATAACTTTGTCATTGATTCTCTTCATTCATTTATCAGGCCTATATTATTACTTAGAGTGTAATGTTTCTAAATCTGCACAAACTTGCAGTCCACTCTACAGCAATCAGTATCAGTGAAAAGCAATAGTTTAATCAATTAATTTAAGTTAGGCCTTTTTTTTATACTCACAAGTTAGCTTTGAACTACAATCTGAAAACTGTGTTATAATTATTGCTTAAATTAATTCGCTTTTTAATGCACTTCTTGAGACATCACTTTTGCTAGTTTGAGATTAAAGTGTATATATGTAAATAAACACAAGCTAAGTTAGCAAAATTTGTACAGGAATGTAATTTTGTTTTCCCTGGCCAAAAGTTTATTGAAAAATTTAATAAAACAGTTGATCAAATTATACACTCACTGATCCAAAAGACGAGTTGTTCTTCTCTTATTTACATTCCTCCTTTGAATTGCTTTTATTTTTCATACTGTGTATACAGGACAATTTGATGGTAAAAATATGTTTCACCTGACATTGATTTGCAGAAAATCTTTTTTTTTTCTAATACCAAGCATGTTAAATTATTCTACATGGAGCAAAATTTTGAGTCCTGTCTCAACATTTGCCCAGTTAATAGGCCTACCTTTTTTGTTAACTTTTCCCACACTGTTTGCTGACTTATAAGTACTAGTGGAACTAGCAGAAGTAGATATAGGGCATTTGTAGTAGTAGAAGTAGTAGTAGTATCAGCAGCAGCAGCAGCAGCAGTAGTAGTAGTAGTAGCAGCTGTAGCAGTGGCAACAATGGTAGTGGTAGTAGTTGGGTAGCAGTAGTTGATATAGTCATTGTAGCTGCAGCTATCTCAATTGTATTTGTAGTAGCAGCAGGAGTATTTCAAATTTCAAGATATGAATAACGCAAGTTCATCACTTTGGATAAGAAATTTACTGTTCACTGTTATTGCTTTTTGTGCTTCTTTTAGCCATTCTTTGGATTAATCCACCCAGTAACCTTTGTTTCTTAAGTGGGTATTTCAACTTAGCACTCAGTTTTTACATCTGAGTCTTAAAAAGCAGCGCCACCCCCAAAGTTGGCCCTAGAACTAAAAGGTAGTTGCTTTAAATACAAAATCGTTTAGGTACAGAAACACTTAAAAAATCCTACCAGGTTCGTCTAAATACTTCATGGCTGAATGATGATAAAAATTTGGTATTTTTAACTAACTCTCTGCTTTTGCAGTGAAATAACACCAAAGATGCTCATATGATGTTTGTTTTACAGACGCTCAATTTCAATTTTAATAGTTTCCTATACTCTTTTTCTATCCAAATTTAAGATTGAGGACAAAAGATAAGGACAAAGGAAATTAAATTGAAATAATGTCAGTGATATTGATTTCTATTTCAGCACAATTAATTTTGATCCACTTACTTACAATGCTTGTAGTTATTTAAAGAAAAAAAGGGAAACCTGAATTACAAACCATGTGAGGACTTATACAAATACAAGAAAGCTTAACAATTAAAGTGGCAATTTCTTTTACTTATCATTATTCACTTCTTAAGTTAAAAAGGTAACCACAACTTTCATATATACAACATTGACAAATACAAAAGCTCCAAGGTCAATGTTGTTACAATTTAATAATGCCAATAACAAAGTTGTTTGAAAAGTGAATGCATGATCAAAAATTAATAACTATGTGCATTGTTGCTATGCCATTATTTATACTCATACATATACCATGTATGTATTTATAAGGCCAATTTATGAATAAACTAACTTTGAAAAATTTGTCAATTCAGAGGAATATTGGTGATATTTCTCAGATAGAAAGGCTTAATTATATTTTGAATCTTTAAACAGTTGATTGATTTTAACAAAGGCAGATGAACATAAAAGCTACACTAATCACCTTATAAAATATGTAGTCAGCCATGCAGACAGAAGCAAATCAAGAGTATAAAGAAAACTGCCCATTAAACAGTGGATTTAGTCTCTTTGAAATACTCTATCTAGGATAAATAAATGTATACATGAGACATTCTTTCACTGTGAGGGTCACATTAACAAAGAAAAAACAGTGCCGTATTAGGTCTAAAATTAGTCTCAATGTTTCTCTGGGTTGAATTCATCTAATAAGAAACGCAAATTTCTCTTTTTCCTAAAATTTATGATTACTTTACTGCCCATTTAAAAAAAAACTAAATGGTCAGTAGCAGAAAAGAGCACACGAACATGATTATAGGGATATTGGATCGAGGCTTTGATATGAAGAATCATTGTAACTTAAAGGTAAAAACACCTCAGAATGTTAAGTGTCTACCTGATCGGGATATACCTTTTCATGAATATTCTTGTATGTAAATTTGTATACAAGTCATACGTGTAGCTTCTTCTCAATTATTCCAATATGGAGACCACATAGCTAATGCGTTGAACATTTACAAGGGAGAGTCTTAAAAAATACTTGCTTACCATATTCATTGTCAAATGAATGATAAACTGAAAAAGTACAGCACTAGACAATTCATTTTTATTTTTGTTTCTAATGATAGCACTTGAAATGAGATTTTTTCTTTGTCGTTTTTTAGATAAAGCTTAAATACATGCAACATCTTGTTTGTCTTTAGGTAAAAATTTAAAATATTTCTTTATTTTTTTAGTGCACATTGCTTAAATATGCTTTCAACTTTAGCTTTTATTTTGAAAATTTGAACAGTTGCAATTATCAATAAAAGTGCAAGCAAAGTTAGGATTTTGTTTAAGTTTAAAACTGCAAGGCGCATATAATACTGGCACTCACTTCTTCTGCTTGAAATGTTAATGGCACAACCCATTCATTTTCTGAAACTCTCTTAAATCCACTCCCACTCCCACATTTCTTATTTTTTAGACTCATTTCTTTTGCATTATTTTCTCCCTTCTTGATTTACTATTAATTTTGGTCTAAATTTTAACTCTTGCTGCCTACAAAAAGTTTCTACTTTTGTTTCATTCTTTCATAATGATCAAAAAAGTATTTGTGGAAATTTGTTCAGATTTTTTTCCCTTTCAAAATGCTAAAAATGAAGCATTTTTTTTTACGAAGTGACTATATAGAGTGTCACTCTACATAGACTGATAGAGCTCTGCACACTATTCAGAGTAACAGCTGAGCTCTTCTGTGACAGAAACAAAAGACTACGAGACAAAGACCAGTTTTGCGCCACTCAGCGCCAGCCTCAGCCTGCCACTGCCAGTAGCCTACTATCCATGCGAATGCACATCCAGCGAGAGTAGATTTAGATCGAGAGCTAACGTTGCCATCTTAAAAGCTATTTGAAAAGTAACAAGAGTAGATTCGAATAAATTTAGATTACCGTAGCTGAAAGTGAAGTTAAATGGAGCGTTTTGCCGTTGGGTCGTTTTTTGCCACTCTAGACAGCTTTGAACTACAGTTTTAATCGTACCAAAAAAAAACTACGTTTTTGCCTCGACTAGACCTTCTTTAGTATGTTTATAAGAAACTATATGTACATGTAAAATATTACAGTGGTTGATCGAGATCAATGTTGGTAGTGAAAACTTTCATGAAAGTTTAGAGCCAAATTAATGAAGCTTGGGTTTACAAAATTTGATGGTACCGGAACTGTAAAGACTTAAACAATGTTCTAGCACAATTTATGCAATGAATCCATTGAAATGTTAGATCATGTCTATGCAGGGCCTACAAAGACTTTGACTTCAGTACCAATCGATTGTCCTTTTTGTGATGTATCTTGTTTTTTTTATCATGTTTTAATCGGTATTAATGTGAAGAATAATGCTAATTTGTATACTACTATGGTTTGAATGACAAATGTTAAGTTCTTATTTTGTAATTTAGTTCAATATTGGAGACATTCTGAATTTTTTGTTAAAAATAAAATTTATGCCATTTAATGCCTCCTTGGCATGAAATTGAATATTTTTTCTTTTAAACCCTCAGTGTCTAGATGACATAAACACTTGATGGATTTTGTATTTTAAAATTTACTGAAATTATATAGCTTTTGAGCTCTTCTTTGTATGTCAAAATCATTTCTAATAAGGTTTATATTTTTGATAGTTTTATATTTTTACAGCAGTTATTAATATTCCACCATTAACCATGTATCATATTATGAACATAATCTATAAACATAACTGTGAAACCATATTCACTTTTTAATATTTTTTTTTTATTTCTGTCTGGTCATGCTTGCTTGCTTTAAAAGTGGTTGCGGAATATTTAAACCAAACTTTAACATATCATTTCTTACTTGATTTCACGGTTAAAGTAACAAGAGTCTTTACTTTTCAACAAAGCAGTTGCTAAACAAAATGATACACTTCACTTGAATGGTTAAAACAGCTAAAGTTGGTTCATGGTATCTTAAGATTTGATACTTGGAAACTGATTCGTTGGCTTTTCTCATCAACATAGTGATATCAAGGGCAATAACCCATGTTTTGAGTATTATATCTCAGACTGTCACATCCATTTTAGATCATCAACTAAGCATGACTTTTTCTTCTATTCAACTCAACTCAAAATATGCATTCACAAGCGGCAAATACAT
This sequence comes from Elysia crispata, assembly GCA_033675545.1. Taxonomy (NCBI): domain Eukaryota; kingdom Metazoa; phylum Mollusca; class Gastropoda; family Plakobranchidae; genus Elysia; species Elysia crispata. Next base: position 47,708 of record JAWDGP010005383.1, on the reverse strand, counting down.
GTAGTTTAGTTGAAAAGAACGATCACTAAAAATAAAGGGCAATAACTCTGTCAATACGTTTTTGACGGGCACGAAATTTATTTTGAGTAATGTTCACAAAAGGCCAAACAACTTTCCCTCTTTAAAGTGTTTAAATTTTTTTTGTAAATAAGGAGTTACAGCCACTTAAATATTGGCCTACTGAGCCTCATAGTCATATGCTTGATAGTTTTTGAGTTTCCTTACCTTGGCAATGCACCATATGTAAATTAAATTTAAAAATTGATTTACTATCTGATTTGAATTTGGAAACCTAACATAAGTAACAACCATAGTCAAACTCTTATAGAAGGAGTAAGTAAAACACACTTTAAAAAACATAACGGTTATGAAAGTTTCACTTTCTTCACCTATTTACGTACATGTACTGCATCGTGCATCCTAACCCAGCCAATTACAAATCTTCTTAGAGTGTTACTCTACATAGTGTCGCGGTCTATGTAGACTTACATGTATGTTATGTTTGGCTCTATGTAGAGTATGTAGAGTGTGACTCTAAATAGTGTCCGGCTCTATGTAGAGTGTGACTCTAAATAGTGTCCGGCTCTATGTAGAGTGTGACTCTGAATAGTGTCCGGCACTATGTAGAGTGTGACTCTAAATAGTGTCCGGCTCTATGTAGAGTGTGACTCTATATAAAGCCTTCCTTTTTTTTAAACTGAATTTGGTCAATTCAGCATCAAGGTCTATTACGAGTGAAGAAACGCCATATATAATTTAATGAGTTAATATTTGAGTACAGTCATTATAATTCCAGCTATTAAACATTCACAGTCTCTTGTAAGGTTTAGGAAAGAATCTGCACCAAGTATTGTAAAAAGTACCTGCCGTACAAGTCATAAATATATCAACAGGTTAGACCTTGCCACATGATGTTCCCTTCGGATTCATGAAAAAATTCACGGATTAGTATTGGGATATACATGTATTGACACACCTGTAGATTTGTAGGACTGGTGAGGACATGAGTGTCACAACAAGAAAGAAGCACCCCATCTATTGCCTTATCTATGCAACAAACATACTACGTCAGCATTTATACCAACATTCGTCACAAAATTGAAAGGTTTAATCTCCTTTTTTCATTTCAAATTTTTTGCTGTAAAAAAGCAATAACATTAGCATTTGCCGCCCAAAGAGCCTGTGAATGTCCACCAGCCACTCCATCTGGCTTGAAAGAAGCAACCCATTTGACCTTTCCCAACAAAGGGCATTCATCTTATCAGGGATGTGATCTGAAGGGATGAGTTAAATTGACAAGTTAAAATTTCCATTTTCATTATTTTCACTCAAACCTAAAACTTATTGCGGTTGCTATGTGTATTGCATTTTCCTAGATTTCCTGTTCTGATTGTTCTGTTTCACCAGTGATCTTTGATGTGACTAGATTTAAAATTATTACTGTAACAGGTACTTCATATATTCTTTGGCTTTTGCTAAATATACCTTACTGTTGTTGGTGTTATTTAACTCAAATTTATAAAGAAGAAATCAAACATGTTCGTAGCTTTTCTGGGATGGGTGAAAGCAGAACCTTAGATCATCCAATTCAGACCGAATCTAGAAGTGGTGGTCAGTTGTTTTATGTTGGTTTTGCATTAAGATACTTTTGTGTTGGTTTAGTGAGACAGCGTCATGTTTTGTTCCTAGTCGGAATGTGGCTGTAGAAGCTATTTAGTGTTTTGGTAAATTCCACCTCTGTATTTAATTTACATGCAGTAATAATAATAAGATCCTAAATGTGAGACTAATCTGCAGTGTAGAATGAAATATGAGGGGAAAGGGATCGCTGAAAAAAAAATGATGGGGGTTCAACAAACTTTCATAACGTCGATGGAAAATATACTATCAAAAAGAATGAAAAGAAAAATATATTAATTTTTTTTAATTTGCGGGAGTGGGCAAAAGGAAAAAGTGCGAGTCCTGGATGAGATAAAGTTATTTATATATCATTATATACTCTTTTGTCGTGATTGAGACTGTTCTGCATTTTGAGTGGTTACAATTTTATCATCCAGAACTTAGTTATTTAAGGTGGTTCCTACACTGAAAATGCTAAAATCTAAAATAACATTCTAATTAACTTGTTAGACCCTCACATCAAATAATTATGGCTAAACTTGAAATTTTATGGTAAAAATTTGACTTGGAAAGCATAAATTTTGTTTTTATTGACTAAAAGGAGTCCTGGAATGCAAAAAATCGACCTTAGGGGTACCATAAACAAGAATTGAAAAATCTCAACCAGGAAAGCTGCCAGAGACTTCAAAATTGACAAGCAAGTACAAATTATGTATATAAACAATCATACAGATCAGAATTTTGATATCTTAATATTTACTTGAGTTATCAGGTTTTAGATAACCTGCATTTTGCGAAATACAAAAAAAATGAAATTTTGTGATAAAATTGAAAGAAAAAAAAGAGAAAAGAAAAAAAGTAAAGCAAAAAGAGCTAAACCTTGCTGTATGATTATAGAGACACAATAGTGGAAGATGTGTGCAAAGTTTCAGATCATTCTATAGAGCAGTGTTTGAGAAACTTCATTTTAAACGAGTGCCGGGTATGCAAAAATGCGATTTTGAGAAAACTCAAAAAAAGTGTTTCAAAATGCCATAACTTCAATATTTATCAAAATAAACTCTAAAAACCTGTAAAATTAAGTTACCCAACATCCTTATCAATAAAAAAATAAAGAACAATACAAATTTATGCTATTTTATGGATCTATTTGGGTATATGATGCATAGAGGTATTTAATTATATCGCAATGGCAATTTCAGTTCGTCCGCTGAATCAGAAAAAAAATCGTGAAAAAAATAAAGACAGGAGGGTCCTAAAATTTTTTGCAGTGTTTTTCTGTGATGCTACCTGTCTAATAAACAATTTATCTTCAATATAAGTATAATAATAAGTGTCAATACGCAGAATAGAGATAAGATGACCAAACAAAATTTGAGAGAGAGAGAGAGAGAGAGAGAGAGAGAGAGAGAGAGAGAGAGAGAGAGAGAGAGAGAGAGAGAGAGAGAGACAGAGACAGAGACAGAGACAGAGACAGAGACAGAGAGAGACAGAGAGAGAGAGAGAGAGAGAGAGAGAGAGAGAGAGAGAGAGAGAGAGAGAGAGAGAGAGAGAGAGAGAAATATATCAATCATGTTTTTAGCCCCTTATTTTATTAGAGTACATGATTGGGGTTTTTCTAATTTTTTTTTTCCTCAAATGAGATATCTGATAAGTTTCTGTTAGGGTTTGCAATGGAGAAAAACTAGCCTAGCGTAGCCACTTTGTTTTATATAGGTTTTTTTTTTGGCTGCTATTTTTGTTGTAAGATGTGGGCGCTACCAAAAGATTTTATGTTCATTGGGTGTCACAGGATTCACAAAAGCGTCAGACGGTAGACAAAACTTGAATTTCGAAGCAGTTATAAATTCTTGATTTCTGAATCGATTTTTTAGCAGCTGTTGTTGATTGCTGTGGAAACGTAAAAAGTGCGATTGCTTAACTAGGAAAATAACGTGGACGCATAGAAAAACACTATTTCCTTTTATAAATCTATACTCTTTAGCCACGAACCCATTTTGGGAGGTTTTTTTTTTTTAACCATAAGATTAATAGCATGTGTTATACCATTTGATTCTTTCCTTGTTCCTCCGTGGATTTTTTAACATATAGATACAAAATAATGCTTGATTGTAGCTGTCGCAAGATTTTTTTTTTTTTTTTGCTACATTAAGCTACTCATTAACTCAAAGCTGAAATTCCATACCCTGGCAAATTTTAATAATTATATAAGTTATAATGATATGCAAATTTATTTCGCATTCAATTAAGATTAAGATAATTTCAGGAAAAAAAAAGATTCTCGAAATGTTTGTATTTTCAGGTGACAAAGCTGTGCAATGTGTTTCCTCGAAACGGTTATAAATGTAGTCTATATTTTGTTACTAAGCATTGGGCTATATTAATTAACAGAACAGATTTCCCCATGCTATGATTGAAACTTTTATCTCGTTTAGGACAGGATTAAATAATAATGTCATGAAATGAGGCTTGTAAGAAGATTAATATATAAAAGAAAGAAAAAAAAATTAAGAAACGTGTGCGAGAGAGAGAGAGAGAGAGAGGAGAGAGAATGAAAAAGAAATGGTTGTAAATTCATAAGAAGGAGCAAAGAGGGAGATCAGTGATGGGTGATGTCATTTAAAACTTGAAAAATGCAAAAACACGTTCAATATTAAGTTGTTAAGAATGAATTCTCTCTCTCTCTCTCTCTCTCTCTCTCTCTCTCTCTCTCTCTCTCTCTCTCTCTCTCTCTCTCTCTCTCTCTCTCTCTCTCTCTCTCTCTCTCTCTCTCTTTTAAACTTTTGTTAACGGAAAGAACAAAGTTGAACATTCTCATTTTATTTATTTCTTTTATTCATTCCAATCCATTGTAGCACCAAAATATCGGGAGCCACGTCAAACAATAAACATGAAACCAATTTTAAGGTTGAACTCATAGCAAATTATAGATTACAATAGGTCAAATGCGACGAAATATTGTTTCGGAATATTATTTACAAAGGAATTATATCGAAAATGTTTGTTAAAAAATCTCCTCTCGCCCAAGTTTCATCCTTCATTTTTCATCTCTCTAAATATGTGAATTTGCCAAACTGAAAACCATGTGTCATCTACCTGACCAGTTTTTGCCACAAGAAGGAATACACACAGCATGTATTCATTCATGTAACAACTAACATGAAGAAATACACATTTCCTAACTACTATTCAATAAAAGGTAGGCAACTCTTTTATCATGATCTAATAATTTGTATATATAAATTTGCTTGGACTCCCTTGATTTTATATTGTGTTTCTAAGGACGCTTCATTTTTGTCTGCTGTCGAACTAATTCAACTCAATAAAATGGACTTTCACCCCTTCTACCCGCAAACTAAGCAAAGATCTAGTTCTATTATTAATTTGGAATTAGTTGAGAAGGTTCTATGAAGTCAAACTAAAATAAACGCCTTGCGTTTGCGTGCCAACTGACTAATTTATGCCTTATCTCGGTCTGGATTAAAGGCATGTCTGTAACCTTTGTGACATTATGCCCACGTCTTGATCAAGAACAAGTTCAATGTCTACGAACATTGTTATTTCAAAAGCAAGTGGTGCGGTTCTCATCATAAATATAAATGTAGAATCTAGGTCTAGGTAAGTTGTCAATTAGTGTTGGGTTAGAACTAGATCTAGGCTAGGTCCTTTACATGTCAAAACGGACCACCCAGTCCGCGCAAACATTTTCAGATAGAGTTTATGCATAAGCTTGGCACAGAGGACAGATCTAATTATTTGATCCTGATTGTTGACATGTTGCTCAATGACAAGGCAGGCAAAATCTCTGACCCAGTCGAAATCCTTTATTTTTAAGGTTATTTAAAAGAATAGTAGCATTGAGAGTATTGACACAAACAGAACCTTTGTTAGGCTTGTAAATGATGAATACCGATCAAAATATTTTATATTTAAAGCTAGATTGTACTTTAAGTACACAGATTGTCAAGTAAAGTGTAAAAGTAATTTAAAAATCTAAATTTATACAAATGCGCCTTCGAAATAAACACAGGATTAACAAAACAAGTTTGTAGGATGTTTACATCTCATGCCATAGTCATTAATATCGTAGAGCTAGAAGTTTAAACCTGGATCTTGGGAGCTTGTTTCTACAGTCAGGTTGACAATTGGGTCTTTTTTAATCGTACACTAACAGTAATCTGTTTTTGTTTTTTTTTTTAATTTATAATCCATATTGATAATGAGATCATTTTGAATACAGTTAGGTCCATTAATTTTGTAACATTTGATCTGTCCTTTCCACAGATGAGTCTAAAATGGCACAACAAACTAAACAAAGCCCTGCTGTGGCTGAATTTTTTAATGCAGTCAAATTACAAAACTGCACTAAGGTAAAGTATCCAATAAATTTTTAAGAATTGGTTATTTCTAATAATCCTAAATACTGTTTCAAGTCATAAGAGGAATCTTTGATATAATCAGAGCATCTTTCATGTTTCCTAACCCCAAATCACAATTTTTTACTCTAAAAATTTTTAATATTTTTAATTAAATTTATTTACAGCCTTTAAGACCTAATAATAAAGGGTTTTAATATTTGTGCAATCCTGGTTAATTTAATTCAATATTCATACCACATTATGATATTAAATTTTAAACGGCTGTCACGTCAAATCAATTTTTTTTGTCTTGCTAAAAAAATTGTCTCATGCTGACTTTCAGTGATGGTCAAAGATGTACTTTGGTCAAAGATGTACTTCTTTTTTTTTTTAATTTAAAAAATCATTCTCTACGCTGCTTTAGAATCTCTACCAAAGATTTATATGAGTTTTATCAATTGATGTAGGTGAAAAAGATGCTGAAAAAGCGAGAAGTTGATGTTGAAGCTGTTGATCAAACAGATCCAGTATGTCCAACTGCTATTATTATTGCCAGTGAGCTAGGTTATGTGGACATGGTGCACACACTCATGCATGCCAAGCCAAATCATGCAGATGTCAATGCAGAATCAAGATTAGGCCGGAGAGCCATTTGGTGAGAGATGAAATATAAAATAGATAGGTTTATCAGTAGCTGTTTTAGGGAACCAAAGCCCTTCTTTATGATAATAAAGCTTTTTGAAGCTTGTTTCTTTCAAACTTAGAAGTATCTGCACTTTTCCATATCCAGCAAGAAAACAACAGGGACAAGTTCTATTCGCGATTGATAATTTTAAACTTTAATTTTGTTTTTAGACCGAGCAAAAATATTTTTCCTCATTTCAATATCGTTTTCAGAATAGTTCATATTCTTAGGCTAGAATTGAGTTGAAATTCAATAACTTTTGTCACAAGTTTCATTATTTGCCATAAATGATTCTGATAGGAAATTATAAATTAATAAAACAATTTTGAACCCCTTCTAAATTACTTTGGGAATATTATTTGCAACACAATATTAAGTCTTTATTGCTTTCTCACATGTAACTAAGATATTGGTTTCATTTTAAAATTGTGATAACTGATTGAATTATTGCATGGTCTGAAATTAAGGTGGGCAGCTAAAAGAAAAGATGTGGACCTTGCTAAACAACTTCTAACAGACAAAACATTGGAAGTGAATTATATGGACAAAGAATCAGGTAATAGATAAACGAAAACACCTCACGATATATATTTACACATGCATATATGTTTATAATTTTGTTAATAGAATAATTATAATGTTGATGATGTTTCACAAAAAGCAGAAATCTAGCATTCAATTCATTGTTTAGAGTTTTTTCTGCTCTTATTTTTACTTTTGATGTTATGCCAAATGTTAACAACAAAATTTGAAATTTATATGTCAACTCTCCCATGGTGATAATGTATAAATCAAGCATTGTTCCTATTAGTGGAATGCTATTAATACACTCCTCCATGTTTGTAATGATGTAATGTTCATCCCTTAGAATGATATGCCTATGGCTTGCAGTAGGAATATCTACATTGGTATACAAAAAAGATTGACGGCTAAATTTGATTTATGTCATAAAGGGTGAAAAGATGCAGCTAAACCATCTTTTGCCTCTGTAAGAATAAGAATTATACATGTTGGTAGTTGAAAATCAAATTAAGTTCAGTTTGTAGTCTCTTTTCCAAATAGCTTTGAAAGAGAGAATAAAAGCTTTTACAGTGGACCTCGACTATTAAAAAATCGGCCGTAACGAAACCTCAGCCATAACGAAGGGATTACAGAGGACGTTTTTTTCTTTTGCTAAACAATGGTATGAGAACCTGTGTCTGAACCAAAAAGACATGATGGGAACCTCGGGCATAACTGAGTTGTGGAGATTAAAGTGTAGTGAAAATACCATTGCCAGACCGGTGCCTGAAAGTCTGGTCTGAGTTTGCATATCTCCTAGGTTTGTACGCAACATCTCCTGTGAGCTAGGGTGAGGAGTGGGGTGCGAGTCTACGATAAGTCACTCACTGGCTTCGTTAACAGAAGATACCAACTGTCATAAGGCTGCGCGTATCCTTTGTGTCTACAAGCAGAGAAGGGGGTGTGTGATGGTGTGTATGGGGGAAAACGGAAAAGGGTGGGGTGGGGGGAGGAGAGTCGTGCATGTGGGGGTTCAGAGCTAATAAACTAAGGCAGTTCTGGTTAGGAACTAAGGTTGCCATTGTTGCATTGTCTGTGATTGGCTGATTGCAACATAAGCCCACTCTTCACCCACCCCCCCTCCCCACCCCTCCCTTTTCTCTCCCTCCTGCATCAGGTAATGCGTGTTAATGATTGAACAAGGAAAATTATGAATTACTGATGCTTAGATCTACAGCAGTTCTCCAGACCCATCTTCTGACTCTGAGTCTGGCGTTTCAAGTCACTTTCAGTCTGTCAATTTCATTCTTGAATTAGCTTTCACATACGTTGAACTAGATCTAGATCTACTGTTTGTCTCAATAAGATTCATTTACTGTATCATTTTAGAAATTTATCTTTTATATGGTTTCATGACATCGATGTAAAGGAAGTGCATATGGTTTGAGGCAAAACTTAAACAGAGAGGCAGTAGAGAAAGGGGATAAAACTTTACTTGTGTGTGTGTGTGTGAATGAGTGTCATAAGCTGCTCGTCAATTGAACAAAATAGGCAATATTTTGAAAGTTTGTGTAGAGGTAGGACCACATTAAGAGACAAAAGGACAGAAAAAGATAGGGATCGGGTATAGGCAAAATGAAGAGTTTTAGTTGACCTTGTCTGTAACGAAACCTTGGTTATAACGAAGTTTAAGCCCTGGTTTGTTAATTTGGTTATATCCGAGGTCTACTGTACCATTTTACACTCATAGTTTTGTTTCAGAATGACAGAATTGTCCCCTCTAGTAAAATGTTAAGGACATTTTTCAAATTTTCTGAGATTACTGATTAGACCTTTTTATTTGTGAAAAGAAAAAAAGAACAGATTAGTTAAGAGACCTTGATCTCAGGACTAGACAGCTTTCAACTTGTGATTTATGTCTTATCTTCCATGATTTTATTCACCTTAAAATAAGGAGCTCTTTTTTCATTATTGTGAGATACAGAGAGTGAAGGTCAGCTTAAAGATTTTTTACAATACCAATTTTACAAGAACTCAACAGGATGCTTATTTTTAACAACTTACAGTGAAAAACTTATTTATTGCCGCTTGAGGGTGACCTTCAATGAGAATCAAATACGTAAAGTTGCTTTCTTCTATGAATGTCTACACCCATTTTGTTTCAGGCTGTACCTCTTTGTACAGGGCTATTCTTTCCAATTGTGCAGAAGTGGCACGAGAACTTATACATGCTGGTGCTGATGTCAACATGAGAAGATTAGGTTTTGATGTTGGAGCTGAAACACCTCTCATCAAGTAATTTGCTTTTTCATTCTATTCTTTTCCTAACCTATAATCTTATCCAACATCCATATCAATTTGAGAAATGTTTTTGACCACTTTCAGAAGCTGTTTTGAACTGATTCTATTTTTTATTTATTAGAGAACATACAGTAAACCCTTAACAAACTTGCCAAAATAAATCACTTTACCTTCTAGCTCACCAGGGACTTCACATCATTTTTAAGCATGATTATAAACATTTCCTGATTTTTATTTTTGATGTTGTTACGTAGATCAGTGCAGATGAACAACATAGAAATAGCAGATCTACTCATCAACTCCATGTGCAATATCAATGCTAGGACAGAGGAGGGACTTGCTGCTTTACATTTTGCTGTGGCATACAGGTGACTTGCTTTTATGGCATAAAATAAACTTTATAATGATTATGGTTTGGGCATCATGATAGTATTGAGGAAAAAAAAATCAAAATTAAACAACATACATTTTTTTGTTAATCATTTGCAAGAAAAGTGCTAAAATTGTGGAAATGTTTTTCATCTTTGCCCAAACAAGCAGACAAAATTAAGAGAGAGTTGATCTTATTATAAACTTCAATAGGACAGGAGCTTGAGTGTGCATATATCTTTTTTTTTTATATGATCGCAATGCAATGCCTGGCACCCTGCCTAAATGATTCAGATGTTAGAATTTTTACAATGTAAAAGTGTTGATTTTGAAACAATGCATTTTCATGATCCTCTTCTTCTTGGCATTAATCTATTCTATGTTAAATGATCCATGGTATTGTAATATAAATTGAGATATATTTTTTTATGTTCTCATCTGAAATATTTAGAAAATACTTTTCTTCAAATACCCGTTATGACATTACTTGGTTATCTATACCTTAAATTTGTCAAAGAATCTTATAGACAGACAGCAGCTCTGTTTTAACCAAATATAGGGCTGGCTAAATGACCTCGAAAGTCCTGAGTTTCTGACAGTCCAGCATTCTACCATCTGACAGAGGTATCTGGCACACTCGACTGTCCATCTACCAATAAATATCTCCTATATTTTACTTATAGAACTAATTAAAAAAAAAAGAAAATATATATTTAATTTATCAACTTTGAAAATGAAGTAGAATTGCACACTCATGCAACATACCAAATTAGATGAATTTGTTTCAACATGAATATGAACAATCTTTTAATATGACATTATCTTTTTCTATTTTTCATCCAAGGTTTTATGACATCTATGGAGACTCCTAGAATTTTTTTATTATGACATGGTTATTTTCTTTGTTCATCCAAGGCGTTATGACATTTGTGAGCTATTGTTGAAGAGCAGGGCCAAAGTTCAAGCAAAAAGCAAAAATGGTGTGACGGCTATGACAGTGGCAATCGAGCAACATAATCCATACATGGTTCGACTGTTGGTCCAATATGGCTACAAGTTGGACAAGTCTTACAGGTTTGTTGGCATCTGATGCCTGAGTCTACTATGGTGGCCTATATGTTGGATGCAACTCTGCTAAGTGTTGCTGTATATAAAAATTTACACGCAATATTGAATTTGATGAGATTAAGAATCTTCTCCATCATTGGGTACATTTGTGAATGTGAAGAAATGATTTTTTTAGCAAACACAAATATTTTTTTTAAGTTTTTATTCTTGCTGAGTAATTCCTGTTTACTTGTTTCTTTTTTTTAAACAGCTGGGGTGAAACACCACTTGCCCAAGCCATAAAAATCCACAGTCTTGAGTCAGCCTTGACCTTGCTTCACTGGGGTTGCAGTCTTACATGCAAGCGGAAGCTTCCATCCTACTTCTATATGGCTGTGAAAGAGAAGCAGTGGGCAGTGATTAAGTTTTTGACCCACCTCAACCCATACTACTTGCAGGAGAAGTGGCTTCTAAAAGAGCAGTGGCCTGTGTCTATCTACCACAGAGCAGATGTCAGACAAAATCTTCTTGAAGCACAACGGCAAGTGTGGACACTGAAGGAGCTGTGCCGAGCTTGTGTTTTTAGGCGAATTGGAAAATATGCACCAGTAAAAGTGGACAAACTTCCCCTGCCATGTGTCTTGAAAGAATATCTGAAATTCAGTGAATTTGTTAGGGATTCCTTTTATGAGAAGATTCCACTTGAAAACACTGATTGCCCTTTTGATTGCCCTGCTGTTTGTCCAAAAAAAGATTGCCCAGATTTAGATATTTCTATTTCTTCAGATTCAGGCTCAGAATTTGAGATATAGATAAAGTGAACCTTGAATTAAATGAGCTCAGATACAGTGAGACCTCGGGCTCAACAAGGGATTGACAAAGTCCCGTTTTTTCCCCTCTTTGCCTCAATAAATTAACTTTGAATCCAACGAGTGTCAAATTTGCCAACCTCGGGATAAGCGAGATGAAACAAGGCAGAATTGGGCCTCAACAGCAGAACAAAACCACTTTAAAAGTTACGGTGTACACTACATGTTGGACTCTTTGTCAGGGCCACAATAAAAACTAAATCCACGGGCATGTGAGATTGAAGATGTGTGTGTATATGTACACGAATAGGCGTATTGAGGAGATGGGAAAAGCCAGTGAAACAAGAGGATGCAGAAAACAAAGCCACCTGGGCACCCCAGACCTATTGCAAGGTGCAAGGCATAGCGGCAGGAAAAAGAAGAGATAGAGAGAGGGAGGAGGGGGATGCACTCCGCAGGGTAGAGCGTCAGTGAAGGGAAGAGAAAAAGGGGGAAGGGGGGTTATAGGGTGTGAATTCATGAGGCTAGATCTGGGATTTAGAAGGGTCCGCAGAATGAAAGGACGCATGCTTACGCAAGATCAATTCAATTCAATAATAGATCTGATTACATGAGAGAGAAAGACTAACAAATGTGTAGAGACAGTGAGAAAAGTAATGACGCATAAAGAGGAAGTGAAGATCTAAGTAAAGAAGAAAACAAATTTTTTTTTTTATTTTAAATGAGGGTGAGACTGAGACCTGTGTGTGAGAGAGAGAGAGAGAGAGAGAGAGAGAGAGAGAGAGAGAGAGAGAGCGAAGGGACAAAAAAGGGGGTAGGAAGAGTCAGAGAAGTTGTTTAAAAAATGAATGTGATTTAAAGAAGAAATACATTAATTAAAAGAAAAAAATGCGAAACAAACTTCACTTTCCCCTCACTTAGCCTGGTCCGGCAATAAAGGGAGGTAACGGATTGAAACTTTACTTAGTGTTAGGTAGGTTCTCTCCCTTGAAGATTTTTTTTTCATTTTTAAAGTTACCTTTTATCCAATGAGACCATGGGTTCAACGAGGAAATACTGTGAGGCCTGAGTATCTCGTTATATACAAGGTTTACTGTAGTCCTTTTCCAGTGTGTGTTCCATGGAGTAAATACAATGCTTATAATGGGGCACATAAAATGATAGAGGAAGAACTGGAATAGGTTTGAACTACTCAGTTTTTCATGTTATTTTCACTTAGCCAGGCATTGTGCATTTCTTGTTGAGATTAAAAATTTTGTCTGGTTGGCATTAATGATTGAGCTTTTGCTCTTAAAATAAAATCACAATTTACCTCATCACTGTGCATAGTTGAACGTGACTTAATTAATTAGAATGCTTTTCCTTACAATGTAATGGTACCTGTATCACTTCCAACGCCTAGGGAATGTTCTTAGACTATTTTTTTCAAGTAATTCAAGTTTCTAGTCAACTATCAGAATTCTTATAAGTTATCTTAGGCTGGTTTTAACTGCAAGGCATTTGTGGTTCCTTGAGCTGTAATGTATACATACGTAGTTAAAAGATTATTAGCCTTAGTACACTTTTTGGCACCTTTTCAAGCTAAAATTGATGAGAGTGTGTGTGTTTGGGGGTGGAAGATGTAAAGGTGTTTTTTTTTAACTTTTTCTTTAAAATAATCTGACGCACAATCTGTTACATGATTCTTTATTTTGTTTTTCTTACCCCAAACACAGACTGCTTTTGACTTTAATGTGAGCTCAAGTGAAGAAATATTGAACACTTTAATGAAGAGGAAAAAGTCTGTATATTATATTACTTGGTATGGTAGTGTGAGCTTCAGCCTACTAGGGTGGCTGCTTTTCATCAACATAATCAAATGAGAGTGGAAGGAATTTCTAATCAACTTCACCTGAGACAGTTTAAATAACAGAACAATACTGCAACGGTGGATCATGGAAGCAAAATAATTTGCTTGCTTTATAAAAACCATGCAGTAAGATGTAAGGCTCTTGATGAAGGATGCAAGACTGTTAAATTCAGTAATAGCCGATTCATTTTGTCTTTGACAAAGCTTTGGGCATGTGTTTGTGTCCATGGCAATAAAGAATTTATTGTAAATATAGTTACTGCATTTACACATTAGACTAATTAGGAGTTGTTTTCTAAAAATTGCACATGACAGTTGTCTTTTTTCAACGTGTTATACGAAATGCAGTTTTTTATTGGTGTTTCATCTTCCATTCTTGCCTTTTCCCTAAATTGCTCATCTCATGTTTGGCTTTATTTATGAAGGAATAACTCATGGCAATCTAACTGAACAAACATCCACGTACTTAAATTTATAAGGAGAGAGGAAGGACCAGGTTCTAACAGTTAAAAAACCTACTCCACAGCCTACTGGTTGTAATTGACTTCAAAACGAATCATTTACCTTCAGGCTGATACGTCATCATGTCAAAACAGTTTCCCAACAGTTTTGTCTATGTGATGAGGTATGACATGGGTAATGAAAGCAGGAGGTCTATACCACAGTGAAGTGACACAACAATTTCAGGAACAAACAGCCTGACATGCCTGTCAAAACTTGTCACCAGACAGTTTTGTTTTAGTTGTAAAATAGAAATCTGCAACACAGCATGGGACTTTTTGTTTCCTTCAGGGTTCTTTCTAACATACTTATTGGCACTGATGAATACTGTTTATCTGATTGTCTTGTGACATTGACCTGTCAATTTTATATCATGATTCAGTTTAATCTACCTCAGTACCTGCTTTTGTTTTCTGTCATAACAGATATTAAATTTATTAAGTTAAACCTGATTTAAGGTTTTGTACATTGTACTATGGTGTGGCCAGCAAAAGGACAGAAGGATGGATCTCCAAGTTAATTAAAAACAAACATTTGCTTGATAATGAAGCTCTCAAAAACAGCCCTTATAGATACATCTATTCAAAACAAGGCACAAACAGAAGCAATTTCTGTCACATGTGTTTCAAACACAGATTTTGATCTAGAAATGGCAAGATAAGTGAAAGTTGTTCTACAGTTAGTCCTACTCCTAGTGTAATAGAATTCATAGACACCCTGTATAATGACTCAACCTCCTGGTGACTATTTTATCTTGCACTAAAAGACAGTTTTGTTTCTGCCCTGGTAAAAGTTTTGGCTGATCACCATCTTATCTTCTTTATTTCACTCTTCTTTTACCATTTTAGGGTATTCTGAGCTGGGGTGTAAATATATGGAGACTACACCTTTGTCAGAAGTGCCCTTCAAATTCTCACAAATTATATTCCGGAAGTTTATCGTGATTTAAAAGCTAAAACCTATTTGCACATATGGAGCGAGTTCAGACAGCAACTACCGTGTCAAATATCAAATACAAAAGAAATCGCGCAGATTGGGCTGAACCAGGGTGAAGCAGTCACAAAGTATGTCTGCACAGTAATAGCACATGTAGTTTCAATTGCCTTCAGATTTTGACTTCTTTTCAATTTTTCTTGGAAAAAAAAAAGAGGAGGCTATGGTGAAGACTATTATAATTGAAATCGACCTCAGGGAGAAGATGTAACTGAATAAGAAACTGTGTCAGATAGTCTCTCAAATGCTTTAAAGGGTGGCAGTATGTTTTAGATCATTAAAACTTAAAGATATGAAGTATTTCTGTGATTTTTTTTCCCATTTTTAATTTTGCTATCACACACAACACAGCTGTATTTTAATCTCTCATCAAGTCACGAACTAATTTTTTTATCTGTTAATAAATCTATAATTTTTGGGCTCAGTTTTATTGTGAGCATGTGCCTGTCTTTGTTGTCATCCTTTATCCCTAGAAGGTCTACAATAGTGCGATTCATTTATCGTTTGGTTATTAGTTAAATGATATATCATTTCAGAATTAAAAAAGAAATTCATTTTAAAAGTAATGAAACAAAAAAATGATATGCTATTGACTACTAATACTGATAAACATATTTCAATGACGCCAGCTCTCACCTGGCTAAGACATAGCTGACTAGCTTTATGTGCTTAGATTTTTTAGAAACCTTTAAAAATGCTATTGTAAACTAGATTCTATCACCCAAAATAGTGACTATAAAATTAAAAAAAAAACAACAAACAAACACTGCATTAATTCCTAACAAAAGTTAGACTTAATCATTCTGTATCATATACATCTTTATTTCACATGCATGAAACACATTACAAAATACTATATCATAATATACCTGATAAAACATTGATACATCGAACTTATGAGTTCTTCCCTGAGAAAGTCAGATAAAGTAAAGAGCACGTAATGGATAAAATACGAACAAAATAAAAAAAATATCATATTGTAATAATTCCTCAGAATGCTGCAGTCAAATATCACAAAAAGATTGGGACACATATCATTTTGTTCAAATTTCAGATTAAAACAAGTCCATATTTTTAGCTGGTCAGATTTTTTCAGATTTCAAGGTGTAACTCTGTTTAATGGAGGCCACTATTATATTGCGCCATTTGCACATGAGTTTATTGATGTTTCAAGAGAGCTAAAAGAGAGGAAAAAAAATTGTAAGTGTTGATTAAGATTAACATAACAGACCTTATTTACACCAATTATTAAATTAGAGCTCGTTTTATTTTTAAATTGGTCTACTAATTATTGTTACATGAACATTATTACAAAGCAGGCATTCGCAACCCCCACCTCCAACTTTGTCCTTTCACATTAGAGCTAAGTGATATATTAAAAGTTTCACAATTGAACAAGATAGAAATGAATGTTCTCTAATCATTTCATGATAAATTTACAAAGATATGATTTCTCAATGTATAATAACAAATTAACTTGTTTATGATAAGAAGTCCTTCAGAAGAGAATTTAAAAAGCTATAAAGTGCAAAGAAAGCTTACTTATAGTGTAAAATTATAAATTCTTCTAAGTAACTTGCTTAATAATCAATATATATATATATATATATATATATATATATATATATATATATATATATATATATATATATATATATATATATATATATATATATATATATATTATAAATAATGTTAACAGTATATACAGAGCTGTTCTCAACTTTTCATCTCTTTATCATAGCAAACTTGCAGTAAATTCCAAATGCAACTAACCACTTGACAATCACAAACAGGGTAGCACACTTGTACAGCCTTGGGTATTTCAAAATTTACTCTTAACACTTAACTTTTCTAAAAACCTAATTTCTACACCATTCTTTTCATTCAGAACATTTCCTATTTCTAAGTAATTAAAATTCAGAAAGTTTCATGACATTGGATACAGCATAATTTTTTTTTCAGTCACAGATAAATTGAGCAAATCAAAAAAAAAATACGCAATTGACCAGACTATTCAGTATTAAAATATGCAAAATTACAACAAAATTCAATTTCTCCCATATATTACATTGGTTACAGAGAAAGGCTTTCAAATACATTAAATTAAACATCAAATAATGTGTTTTGGTATGAAACAATGGTCATATGTTTAACTCGGTATCACAATATAAATGAATTTAAAAAGTTGTAAACTTTTGCTTTGCACATTAATAACAACTCCAGTAGAATAAGAAATTAGTTTTAGTATTCACGATCAAACTTTATGATAATTAGGGAAAAAATTCACCTTAATATCGCTAAAATGAATGCTTGAGCAAAATTAATGCATTCAGAAATGTTACAAAAGCTTTAAATTCAATTTTCACGGTCCTAAATGTCTTATGAAGTTTTGATGAGATTGGATAGAAATCAATGCAACATTAAACAAAGGAATAACACATAATATGGCATACATCACCTTGGTTTTTTTTTATAACTTGTTTGCTAAAATAATAAAGAGAACAGGTAATTCTATATACATGGCTCAAGGGTAAAAAAAAATGCCATAGAGTATTTCATTTGGTAAGAAAAAATATCCTTAAAATTTGTGCAAGTTGAATACAGTTTTTAGTTATGTCGCATAATTGAAAAGAAACAAGCTAAAAACAGAATTTGGATACTTTAAGTAAGAGAGGTCCTTAAGAGAATCTATTCTTCTTTACTAGTAATAAAAATATTATAAATATTCTAAATTTTATAGGTCTATAGTCAACATGATTCCAATCAACGATAATGAGAAAAATCTTGGAAATGTCATAAATTCACATTTAATGTGACAGAGAAAAAAAATGCAGATAAACGTTGAGTCATCATCACGTCAGTCTTTTAGAAGTCACAAATCTGACCATATAAATAGCCAACTCTCCGATTCAGATTTTCTAATGGATGATAAAGTCATCAATAAGGCCAGGTGGACCATGCAGTGTGGGCAGCTAATATAACAAACTCTCAAAAACCAAGACAATGTAGTTACACATATATATTATAGCGGTTTTATATTAAACATTTTCTAGAATGGCTTCTGCAATTTCAAAGCCAAAATGGCATTTGACAAAAGGTTATTTCAGGTGAATCAGCACCTGGGCAAAAAGACGTTCTTTCTGACTGGCTAAGAATGGTTTTGCAGGAGCGTCTGAAAAATTATCTGTCAAGAGACAAGTGAAACAAGTATGTTTTATCACAGAGTATAGAGCTGTTTTGTTTTGGTTCTTTTTCTCATCATTAGGTGAGATGACGGTATTCAGGACAATCAAACCTTAATTTTCGAAAAGCTTGGTGTCATTCTTGAACAAAGCAAACCACAGATTATAAATTTTCTTTTTTTTTTTAAACATTTATGATGCCCATATTACAGGTTATATGTCTAGCTTATAAAGCTTGTCCTAAGGGAACATAAATCTTGAGTTGAGTTTTAAAAAGAATTTACTAACAAATTGCAGTGGCTGCCCTTAGAAATTTACTATTTCTTGCATCAAATACTGGGTCAAGGTTTGATAACAGTGTAACACTTGTAAAGGAGAAACAATATTTACAAAGCGAAATTCAAAGCAAAAAATTAAGTTTTCCATTTGAGAGGAGAACTGGTCTGCCCTCCATTTTCTCAAATGTAAGTGTAACATCATATCTCAAGAATCAAATAACATATAGAGGTACTTACTGAATCTTATGCTAGAATAAAACTTAACAACTAGAATTTCAGGACAAAGGAAATACTTCAGGAGATAAAATGGTTAGTAAGACATACTTTATGCCTTGTAAGTCGCTCAATGTTGAAGCTATGGTTAACTATCTATTAATCACTGTTTATGTGCACATTTTGAAGAGTCAAATTTAATTTTTTTTTTGCTCACCAAATCAGAGGGCTTTAGGCTAAATTTGTAATCATGTAATGCTCATAAGGATTGGTCTTAATTTATTTCATTTTTACAGAAATACTGTATGTACATCATGCTTAATACATAACAGTATAAAATTTAAGTAATTATTAAACACTTTAAAAAATAAATTTATAACTTGCCACAACACGATTTATAATGAAAGGGCATACAGAGATAAAATGGTTTTTACAGAATATTCACTAGGAAAAATTAGTATTACTTGAATAGTATTCCCAAGCAAAATTGGGAATAAAAAGAAAAGTAGCACCTTAGAACAATAAGTCTAAGTTTGGCTGCCTTTCACATGTATATGCAAATCTCTATCACTAAATGCATAATTCAGTGGAATTAACATGTTATTTCAAATCTTCCATTGAAATAAAAGAAGTGCTTCACATGTTTTCAAAAAGTTTACAATATCACAAAATTTCAGTAAAAAAGTGGTCTTGACAAGAAATGAATAACAGATCAATTTATGAATAATGAGTTGAATGCAAAACATTTTTTGAAAGTTTAAAGAGGAACAAAAACAATATTTGGTGAGTATATTTTTCTTGCCTCATTATTTTAGAACTGTTCATTAGATCATTGTGATAATTTCTATCAATTTTCTTCAAAAATACATTGTTCCAATACAAAGAGTTCTGAAAGCTCACATTGCAAGATCTGCCTCACTTGAACTCTATGCAATTTGCATGCCAGGTTTCTAAACGTCTTTGCCCAAACAGCACATAATGAGGCGCAAAAAGAGAGCAAGACCTGCTAATATTGCCCATAGTGGTGCGAGAAGGATAGATTTGAGAGTTGAACAGTTGCAACCTCTATGTCTTGCTTTTCCATGGATCAGCAACAGGTATTGGTCAAATTGGTCGCTGGCCAGTTTGTCCTCTGGGAAGGGGTAGGGGGCACCCAGTCTACATGCTGCAGCAAAACCAGACACAATAGCCACCTCATGTGTGTTTATCAGTGTATATGATCCTGCATACCATGCGTGACCTTTACCTTGAAGGTAGCGCATAAAGGGCACAGAGAAGGCGAAGTGACGCCATGTGTGGGAAAACTGGCGCCACCAGCGCACCAATCGAATTTTGCTTGGATCAATCTCATCTTTGGTCCAGATCTCTTTTGTTGCATCATCAAGAAATATTGTCTGGTATATATTCCTTCCTGCTGCATCACCAGCTTCATATTTTTTAGCCTTCAGATTTGGTTGATAATTGCTAAGGTTGAAGGACATTTCAAGCTTTGAGGGGTCTGTGGGATCTGTGCGGATAAAATATTGGTCAATATCTTTGTGGAGTTCATAGTGACGCTCCATGTAATCTTCATCCTCATGGGTGATGGTGACATCATTATAGAACCTTACACTGCCCAAGGCTCGCCGTTCCAGCCAAGATGGCTCATGTAAAACTTTAAGGACTGTTTCCGCATTGCAAGTAAAAATGATTTCATCAAATGTATCACTGATACCTTTCTCATCCTTAACATGGACTTTTCCACCTTGTCGTATTACAGACGCTACAGATCTGTTTGGGAAAAATCTGACATTAATTTTTCTGATGATGGTAGCATACATTTCTCTCAAGTTCGGGAAGGCAAACATTTCTGGACTTTGGCTGAGAAGACATTCAGAGTCATAATCAAACAGACGGAGATCATCATCAAGAAAAACACGAGCCACAATAGCCGCAGATACATCTGGCGTTTGGTTGCCTGTACCAAAAAACAGAGCCGTGAGAGGAAAGACCATGTGGTTACAAAATCTTTCAGAGTATCCAAACCATTTTAACACTTTTGAGATAGGAATGAAAAGGAAAAAAAATTCCAACTTATTAATGATGCGCAGTGTTCTGCCAAACCTCTTGATTTCTGGCTGAAGAGATTTCACAAGGTCTGTACGAGTGTAGTTGGTCCATGCTGTGGGTCCCTTCCCAAAAGAAATCATCATGTGCACAGGTGAGCCAGATAAACCAAACTCTGACATAAGATTGATAGTGTTTCTGTAGGTCGGGCACCCACCCTGTACTCCATCATTGATGGAGAGATCACCTGGACCTGGAAATAATTAAAAAAGAGTTTTGATTTTCTTTGGACAAATTGGCATTTAGTGTAGGTGTCTCAGTAAAAAGTTTGAGTAAAATATGCACATTTGCTTCTTTGTAATTTTAGTGAATTTCTCCGATGAGAAAAAATTCAAAACTCAATTATTATGTTCATCACATGAGAAGATGTGATTTTTAACTTTTTTCTCATTTATACAGAAGGATTTGAGTCCACAGAACTGAGACTGAACATGAAAAATTTGCTCACTCTGAGCAATCAACATTACAAACAATACAGTAAACCCTGAACCCAACGAACTCCGATTCCAAGAACACCTTGCATTCAACAGACTAAAATCCCTGTTTTTTTTCTCCTTCTATGACTCTCTTAAAATACTTTGCATCAAGACTCTCAGACCCGCCTCAGTTCAACAAACAAGTGCTGGCAAATCCACTATAGAATGCTTCTCTACTTAGAAACTATGTAGTTGAAATTCAATCAAAAGGTCCCTTGCCGGTTGTTAAGTGTAAAGGTGTTGGGCACCCAGGGTGTAGGCTACAATATGCCATAGTAATACTAGGGGTAGGGGAGAACAAAGTATTGAAATGCAGGGAGAATATAATAAAACGAGAGGGGGAAGGGGACAGAGAGCACCAGCAAATGCATGGGGAGATCATTATACAGGATCAAAAAGACAGCCATGGTCACTTGGGCAATGGTGGGAAGGATAAAGAGTGGCTTTATAAACATGTGGTTAGTTGATAAAAACAAAGGAGATAATTATGTGGTGATTTCACTTTGGTTGCTTACTTCGCTAGTTCATTACCTTGACATGGCTCCAACAAATTGCATTCAACAAAACTTTTAAACATGACCAAACTAGTTCGTTGAGTCCCAGGTGTACTGTACACAAATCTTACATATTTAAGAAACAACAATTCCAACAAAGCAAAACAAAAAAAAAAAAACGACTATACCACCTTTAGACCTTCATGAAATATTGGCATACTTATAATTTATGCAATAGATACTTTTTCTCTGATGGTCTGTGTTTCAAAGCTCTTGCAAATTATGTAGATTCTAAAAAAATGGGAGAAACCAAGTAGACATTTTCCGAAAAACTAAACAAAGATAGAACTCAAAGTTACCGAATTGCCAGTCCCTATAATCCTTTGGATCATATATGCCAAGAAAGAAATGGCTTCTACATTTTAAATAGAAAAAAACGAAATGAATAAATATATATATGTATATATATAGGACGGATCCCGAATTGGCATTTTTTTCTGTACGCTGTTCGAAACCAAGAT
Organism: Elysia crispata; assembly: GCA_033675545.1. Classification (NCBI taxonomy): domain Eukaryota; kingdom Metazoa; phylum Mollusca; class Gastropoda; family Plakobranchidae; genus Elysia; species Elysia crispata. The sequence goes on along the minus strand of JAWDGP010005383.1, from coordinate 25,402 downwards.
CATTCCATTAATTTCCCAACAAAAAAAAAAGGAACTGTATCGATTGTGTCACTTAACACTTACCAATCCCTGTATCTCACATCACTAATTTTTGGGGCCTAGAAGAGTAAATACCACCTACCATCAATCTGCTCCGAAGTGGCGACACCTCCAGCCTGTGGCGCAGCCTCCCAGACCTGCACATCAAATTTTTCATCAACTTTGCTCAAGGCATAAGCAGCAGCTGTGCCTGCAGCTCCAGATCCAATGATCAAAACTTGTTTTTTGCCCTTTATAGACATGATCTGATTGTCACATATGATCTGCAAAATTAGACGAGATGACATTCACTATGAGAATTCATACATAGTATAGTAGCCAAGTAAAGGAAGTATCCATTCCAGTTAATCAGAAATACTTCTTATTGTTTTTTAATGGCATTGCATACTAATATTATAATCATTAAATGCTGCAAAAGATTTCTCATTTTTTTTCTACTTTATAGTTTTACCAACAAACCCTAGACAAAGCATTCTCAGTTCTGCATTGTCTCCAGGATATGTATCTCTGATGCCATTATTCTAACAGTTGTTACACAGATTAAAAAATAAATGGATAAAGTCCTACTTTTAAAATATATTTTTAAAAATCAAAATTGAAATATTGGTATCTATGACTGTGTGATTAAAGGATTAAGGGTCATTTACTTATGACTCAGTTTACAATGTAACTAGATCTAGATTTTGATTACTTATAAATAGAATTCAACACTCTTGATCTAGATCTAGATAGATCTCCATAAAAATAAATTTAAATCATTTATCTCTTTACCCAGATTCTACAATCAGTTCAGAGCTTCTAGAGGCTCTTATGATTTGCAAAACAGGTGCACTCTAACTAATTTTTTTATCTTTTTTTTTTTTACTGACTGTGGGTACCTTGTTTCCTTGAACTTTAGGAGATCATTCACTGTAGTCTTATTTCAAAGAACGTTAAACTTTACTTATACACCAACACAGCTTTCTTTTATGAGGCTTAAAGTGTAGATTCTAAATCTATTCTATTGAGAATGTTAAAACAGATCCTGATTCTAATGGTCTGTAACTGGGAGACTTGCTTAGGTTTACATAAAATAGATCTGATCTGGAATCTAGCCTAAAGTAAAAAGTAAAATTTTGATTCCACAGACCGCAACTTACCAAGTTGTGTTGAGCTCAATTAATGATTTGACTGAGTCAGGAGAGTGCCTCCGAGCTTTGTCACAAAAATATTTAATGCTTCTGGTGAAAAATGTTAGGTAAGATTCTGGATCTAAACTGGATCTAGATCCTAGATAAAATACTAGTTAAAGCAAGGGTGCAGTCCACTTTCAAAGATGTCTATGCGCTTGAATTAATTCAAGCCAAGCCAGTTCGCCTCACGTGTAATCCTCATTAGGGTTGGGGATGTTTCATAAATTTCTTGCATAAATAAAGCCATAAACAAAGCGCTCAGAACGGTCGAAGGATTAGAGCAATTTAACCCTAAACATCATTCTCAAGGTCGGGTATGAGCTTTGCGTAATCATCACATTGTCGACAATGTGTGCTTGGCTTCTTAACCTCCTTGCGTACCACGATTCCTGAGGCAAAGTCAGTACACAAACCCAGAGAGAGAGAGAGAGAGAGAGGGAGGAAGAGAGCGGGGAAGGAGGGGGGGGCGGGGGGCGGAGTGAAGACATTCGGTCTGTAACCGCGATCGCCCTCTCCAGCTGTAAACCACACATTACAAAAAGTCGGATCGCCTCTCTATGTCTTCTACTTTAGTCCCAATGAAAAAAAAATTGTATAGCCTATAGGGATTCTGGATTACATTTGGGTGCAGAGCTATAAAACCTTTACATTAGAATTGTCTTGTTGATTGTTTTTTGTTTTGTTTTGTTTTGTTTTTGTTTTTCTTTTACTCTTGTTTTTTCCCCTCTTTGAGAAAAGCACCTTTATGCAACAACCGTAATAGGCCTATTTCAATACATGCATAATTCTACTCAAGCCTTGCCTACAAACAAGTCATAGAGTCCAGATCAGATCTGTCACAACATGATCGATCAGCTTGGCGTGATTATCTGGATTAATCACTTACCATTGGCTTTAGTAGATCATTAAGGTGTTTTCACTGACGTTGTTCATTTACTGTACCAGCCAAATACTTAGTGCAATTATTTTTAAAAGAACAATGTAATTTTTAAAAAAAGCCAGAAAAGAAAACTCCTCATACACCAGACAAATTTTTCAAAGCTTCAGATCACCCAAACACATGAATTAAGGCAGAAGAAAAGAAAAATAATTATTCTGCGGGAAATTATTATGTCCATTTAAGTGTGATTTGAAGGATCTAGAGAGATCAACATAGGTGAACTTATTTTTTTTTAAGTTTGAAAGATAACATCAAGGTGTCAATAGTAATAAGAATAGTTTCTTTGTAAAATCCAGAACCTTTTCATAGATCTTATTGAAATGTTATTATAATCATGTTGCTTTTAATAAATGCCTCTTGGCACTTTTTTTTCTTTCTGAAATTCATAGCCTTCTAATAAAAGTTTCAAAGAATCTTCAAATATAGTTGGAAAGTACAGTTTATCTTATTTCTCATATGGTTTTTTTTTTTTTTAGGTGAACTATAGTATTTGTTGAGCGTTTTGAGCTGCAAAGAAGTGCATATGGGAGAGAGAAGGGGATTGAGGCATATAAAATGAACGAAGTATTCTTTAAAAGTAGACTAACACGTTGGACAAAATTGTTATTCTTGGAAGCAAAGGAAAAAAAATGAAACACATAATACCAAAATTCTGCAAACTTGAAAGTAGATAATGCTGTGTACCTTTCCACTCCATCAATAAAAGGTCCTCGGACCCGCTCATTATAAGGCCGGGCGTTAAGATAAAAAC
>JAWDGP010005383.1:0-17500 GCA_033675545.1 Elysia crispata | reverse complement strand
AAAACGATTTTTGTATTTCCAAAGTAAATGGCTGAAGTCTCACAATCTTGTAGTGCTTAGCTTAGCCAAATCAGACATGGCCAATAATTGATGGCTTTCTCAAGTTTGATCTAATACTTTTAATTCTCTTTTTTTGCTTGTGACAAGATCATTGAAATCTAGGTTTGATTATTATATCACAATTACAACGGGAATAAGGCTGGTAGACTTAAGAAATCAAACCCCGTTCATGACTTGGCAGAGATATAGGCTTAAAGTGCTGAGATCTTCTGTTGGTTAAATTCAAACAGCCTTGTGACATCATTGCATTATTATCTTTGTGTGTGTGTGTTTTTTTTTATTTTCTCCAGTAGGACAGAAGAGTTTTTCAAGCTTTCATGACATCTCTTTTCTTATTCTTTCTGCTCAAAACAAACTCCATCTTTCACAAAAATCATTTTTTGGGGGATTTTCTATAAAAATTAGGAGAAGGAAAAAATCATTTGTTCTTGCTTTAAGTCTTTGTAGGTCGAGACAAATTTTGGGCTACATTTGTAGACCAATCAAAGGTAGTCAGCTTACACCTCATGTACAATTGAGACTTACATGTTTACCTTGTACTATGCATATCTTTCTTTTCAAGCAAATTTCATGGCTGCAAAGTGTTGTCTGTGAATACATACCTTTGCATTATGAGTTGTTTTTTTCACTATGTGTGATATGAGTCCTTTGTACTTTCCAGTTCTGAAAATGTTACAAAACCAGAGTGTGATGTTATATTTGCAATCCGTGCTATATTTATTGCAGTGGTTGTCTCTACATAATATTATGTAGAGCAGCGCCCAACATATGTGGTATCCATCTACGTTCAAACAACAAAGACAATAATCATATATATATATATATATATATATTTATATTGCTTACAACTACGTTTATTAGATATACCTTTTTTTTCTTTTTGTAAGAACACAGCAATCCTTAGATGATTCATGGAAAATTCTCTATATATCAATGAATTAGGTGCCCTGCTCTTTAGATTAGGCGATCGTGACCTTCTGCGCATCTCTATCCCTTGATGCTGTTAGTGCATCTGTCACTCATTTTACATTTAGCCACTTATCTTTTCTCGCTTCTTTCCCCTACTGCCTTTTCCTTTAAAATCAAGCGAGTTGTCACAAGATGTTTCAGTTTCTTTTTTCTCATCACATGGCCAAAAAAAAAAAAACACTACCTGTAAGATTACATATGGTATTTATGAGCAATGATGTGCCAGCTCCTCGTAGCACAGTTTAGTTCGATTTCTTTGAAGTCCATGAATAAGATTCATAGCATTCTCCTTAGGAACCACATTTCTGTTGCCTCCAGTTAATTTTGTAGTTGTTTTTTAAATTGTCCAAGCCTAACATCCATATTTAAGGATGGGTTCAATAAAACACTCCAGTGTTCTTCTTCTCATGTAGATGAGATGTATTGATTTGTGTGCTTTATTGACTACGCAGAGGCATTTGACAAAATACGACACGGTGAGATAATCACACAAACGCATTTGAAGATAGATGGAAAAGATCTAAGAGCAATTTAAAACGTACTGGGAACAGACAGCAGCAATGCAAGTTGATGGAGAAATCAGCTCATTTAAAAAAAAACCAAAGCGTTGTGTCACACAAAGATGTGTGCTTTCCCCAAACCTTTTCTCTCCTTACTGTGAAATTATTATCTAAAACCTAGAAAAATATCCAGGAATTGAAGTAGGAGGGTACAATGTGCACAACGTGAGATACGCTGCTGAAACTGTATTAATTAGACATCTTGGAAGAAGAAAGCAGAAAGAAAGGGTTTGAAACAAAAAGCAAAAAAAAAAGAAGTAATGATGGTCAGTCACAGCAATGTGCATCTACACATCAACATCTTTATTAAAGGGAATAAACTCAAGCATGGGATCAATTCAAATACTTGGGTACTTCAATGTCAAGTGATTCAATGTATATTGGCAATCTGGTCTGAATTTGATGCTTACTTATGATTTAAGTAGAAGAAAACTAGAAAAAAAGACTGAGCATTTGTCCTTTCCGTTAATGGAACATTGTAGATGCTAATGCCATAAAATCTGGAGCCATTGACCTGTCTAAGCCTCACGCTCTGGGTCTCATAGACAAGAAAAATGCAAAGATGAGCAGGACACCCTTGGAGCCAAACACAACACTTGGACCCAATAAACCAATCACAGATGAAAGTTGTTGACAGAGTCTGGGATTATGAAAACAGATAACGTTGATAGAGTCTATTAGAAGGTATTGTGGTCAGTACAGCACAGATCATTTGAGTTTGAAAATGCAATAGATTAGGGAGTTTTTTTCTAAACTAATAAGTAAAACTGACTGAAACAGTGCGCTCAATGATCTTTCAAATGCAAAGTCAAAGATCATGCAAGGAGGTCTAAAAAATTTAAATATGCAAATATATCAAGACATACCAATAAGGAATAAGATCTCCATACTATACATAGACATATAAATATTTTCAAATTTTCAACATATCTTATCTCATTGCTTTAATGTTATGTTAACCATGTGTTTTTCCTGAAAATATAATTAATCTGTGTCACATACTAGCACTGAGTATACAAATACCAAACCTCTGCAAAAAAACAAAACAAAAGTACAACTGGACTTACCAGTGAATTATTCCACCTGAGTCCATGCAATGTGGTCTCCTTTAGGCCTGAAAGCCTCATTATGCATATTCCCAGCAGTTTTGTAGAATTCATAGCGCGATAAATGGGATTGGTTATGTCTTCAAAGTCTTCAGGCATCGTCCCTCTTTCCTCCAATCTGGTTTAGTTGAATTTCATTCCTCTTTCTTCAGTCTGGTTTAATTGAAAAAAACAAATAGGTGTCATTATTGTAATTTTATGTTTTCTTTCAAGTCTAGCAAACTAAAAATTACACTGTGGAACAAAAAATTAAATTTTGTTCTCTGCATTGGACTTGAGACCTGTTTTATGGTAATTTGGGGTCACTGATTCCAAATATGGCATCAGTTTTTTTTTCTATCAGGTCAAGTTTTTTTTGCAATGGGCTGAAATATTTTTTGTCATATATTGACTTTCTATATATGTAATAACAATTAAAATCAGAACAAGAACAATTAAAAGTTCACCAAAAATATATGCATAGCTTTTATACAATATTAGAATAAATGAAAAGAAAGATACTTGTAATTTAAAGTCATGATTTAAATAATAAATTATTATTCAACTTGAAGAATTTTGGTGAATAAGTTATATTCTGAGTGACTTTATTCTGGACCAAACTTTCGTTTGATCGATCTTCTGGAATGGGCTTTTCCAAAGCATTTTCATTGAACACTCCAGCAATAGTCTGCCATCATGTGGATATCCCATCGTTTTTGGTATCTCTCTTCCATAACTTTAATATCTTGATGAAAACGCTCGGCCTGCTCATCGCTGACTGCTCCTAAATTGTCAGGAAATTGCTCTAAATGACTGTTAAGAAAGTGCACCTTTATACTCATGTTGCAGCCGAGTTTGTGATAGTTCTCCAACATTGTTTCAACTATGTTTCTATAGTCATCAGATTTAGTGTTACCTAAAAAGTTCTCAACTACAGAAACGAAGGACAACCATGCTTGTCTTTCAATTTTATTCATTGAATTGAGGAAAGCGTTGTCCTTCATAAGTTGTCTAATCTGTGGACAATCAAACACACCTGCTTTTATTTTCTCATAAGAAAGCGCTGGGAATGACTCACACAAGTACTTAAAGCAATAGCCATCAGTATCGAGAGCTTTTACAAAATGCTTCATAAGGCCCAGTTTTATGTGCAGAGGCGGGAATATAATCTTTCTGCTGTCGACAAGAGGTTCATTGATGATGATGTTCTCACCAACTGTCAGGTGTTTTCTTACAGGTCAGTCTTTTTCCAATTTTGTTTCCAGTGTCTCTCTTTGGCTCTGCTGTCCCACAGACAGATGAACAAGGATATTTTATATAGCCACCTTGTTGACCTAGCACGAAATTGACCATTTTAAGGTCAACATAGATGATCCATTCATGCTAGCTGTTCTTAAAAAGTTCCAAAACTGCGACTAGGTTTGCTAAACATTTTGAATGGAATGATGATACACAATATACAATGAACACAGTAACACTGGAACAGACAGAGTGAAAAGACTAATCATATTATGGAAACCAGAATATAAAAAAAACATGACAATAAAGGTACGCTTTCTTTCCTCAAATGTTACATTTAAATGTATATTATTCTTTTGATCTTTTAATTTATATATACTTAATTCTTAAGCTGAAATATTTAAATTTAACAGTGTATATAATTTTTTTCATTTTGAACCTTAAACATACCATACATTTTATAATTAGACTTTTTCTTTTAAACTTAACGTACAGCTTGTTACTTCCCTTGGAGGTATTTTGTATATAATTACTTCCCCTTAAATTTTGCCGGAGTCATCTGAACAATTTAAAATTCAAGATAACATAAAAACCTGACCTGATATAAAAATATGGATGACATTTTCAGAATCAGCGCTTAAAATCTTTACGGATCAACTTTCAGATCTCATGCAGAAAAAATGTGTGTTCCCCAGTGTTATGTAAAGTTTCTTATGTCAGTATATTTTCCTATTTTTAACCAGGAACTGTGACTCTGTTCCTAGAGTTTTAAACTTTGAGCTCTGGTTACAAGTACCTTATAAAATATCTAATACAACACAATCATGGTTGCTTGTGTTAGAATCACTCCATAGCAGAGTTGTTGTTTAGGTGAGCATCATTATGGGCTATTTAATTGTATTTCCTTTAATGACTTAAAACCTTTTTAATTTGAGCATTGTAAGAAATCATCATTGTGAGATTTGAGTGTAAATGTCATATATAACAACATCATATAGTTATACGATTTCGAAAAATCCCTAAAACATTCTTATGTTGAAATTCAAAATTTTAGAGTTTCATTTGTGTGTAAAATATATCTTTCTTTTTTTAAAGATATCTTCAGTCATCAGATCCATGCTTTATTTCTCCTTTTGTGTGCTAATTACTTTAGGTTATAATATTGAATTACATACTTTCAAGATAAAGCTTCTAAAGGTGTTGAGCATTGACAAATAAAATGGTTATGCTGAGCCTGTAAATAAAGTAATCTATAATGTTTTAATACTGTCTATGTACAGCACAATATGGATTGTATAGCCTTTACACTATGGTTTGAAAAGTTCTTTCAATTTATAGAAAATTTAAGGTATTGGCTAGCTGAATTATGGCAGATATTTTATGGGAAGATAATGCAAAAATAAGATTTCTATAAAGAAAAATAATTGAGCTTCAATCCTGGCGAAAGACTTCTTTGGTGACACTATCGGAGAGATTTGATGTAATTCATGTAACTTTCATGATCATGATAAAGAAAAGGACGAAGAAGACATTGATGAGTTTGATGCTGTCGATGACAGTGCAATACTGATTATCATAAGAGTGGCAAAATAATCTTGAATTCTCTTATATAAAAAAATAAATATACACTTTTTTTTAAAAGCGATGCTTTCTCTGCATTGAAAACCTAAGTACCTTTTCATCTTCATACATACTTGGCAGATAAACTGTAGAGGGCAACAGCCATAGCTCAGACACCATCTTAGGCCACGGGGGCCTTGGGGTACCCTGTGATGTGATGAGACTAATGTCAGGCGTACTGAGCATCCTATCCAGGCGCTCAGTGAACTGCTGGGCAGTCTGAAGAGAAAAGTATGGGTGGAAATAGGAAGGTTTTACATAGAGAGGAGGAGGAAGGAAATGTTCTGGTATATACCTGAACTATCATGTTTATAGGATTATCTGAGCGGATTAATGACGACAAGATCTGATGGTCATTTATGAACGGTGTGTTTTATGAGACCAAATCATGTAACAATAATATGAAACAATAGCAAGAAAGAGCCTCTATCTCCCGTTTTACAAATGAGATGGATACACTCATGCCCCATTGTCTTTCCTAAGCAAAAAAAAAATATTTATCCTCAAGGAGTATAATGATTTCAACACTTTTCAACTTTCAGCCAAGCATGTCAACTTCTATGCTTCTATGCTGTTTGAACAGTTTACTCTTTCACTTAGCATGCCAAAATCTGTTCCTAAAATACTTACAAAACTTAAGGGACTGGAAGTACTTTCAAAACTGAAGTCTGAAATAATATAATATATCTAAAGATTATCTAACAGACCTGAAGTAGACACAATGCCTAAAATCAATCTTCCAAAATCCCACCTTCTCCACTCTACATACCATCCCAACTTCTGTCATGCTTGGCTCGTGTTACAGTATGATAGACTCTGTGTCCCTCAAGGGCCTCCTATAGCTGCTCCACAGTGCATATGTGGCGATTGTCCTTCACATTTTACCAGTTGTCCAGGTAGCAACCAATGCTGAACCACACATACTTCTCTCCATAAAGTTTCTCCTCCACATCTAAGGAGATTAAATGAGTAAGGATACAATGATACAGTGGCATCCTTGACAGAGTGATGTTTCATTTGGTTAATATAGTGACTGATACATTGATTGAACGGTAAAGCTCTTTTACAATTGGAAAGCTTTTTGTCTGTTCTGCCCAACCAATTGAGCACCTTCAGACAGGGCATAGCATAAAAGGTAAGACCCCAAACTCATCCACTATAGTAGCGCTACTAGGGGGAAATTCCTTTCAGATCTGAAGGAAAATGCTCTACAAATACCAGATTTAGTGTTTTGAGATAACTTCTGCAGTACATATAATGCGGTGATTGTGAAGGTTATAGTGGGATATAAAATAAAAAATTCAAGATAATTGTCAGCCCAACTCATTCAATTGAGTGAAGTGGAGCTGGACTCCAAGTGTGATTAATACAGTATGGACTTTTAGCCTTCACACACCATCTTCACAATTGTCGAAATATCATAGTGATGTCTCTGTCTCAGAAAAGAGAAAAAAAAATGCACATAGAGGTTATAAATGGCCATCTGTATTTTCTGCATAGCATGCTATGATTGATAACAAGGGATGCACACCCAGATACAAACCAAAGTAGAAAAAACGAGTACAAGTTTCTGTGATTTAGTGCTTTATGATCACAAAAAATGAAACACGTTTCCAATGTATGTTTCTTCATGTGTTTCCTTAGCAGTGGCTTGCCAATACTAGTAAGATGGTTATACTGAAGAGATAAGTAAAGTATTCTTTAATGTTTTAATTCTGTCTGTACAGTACATCACGGCTTGTATAGCCTTTACACCTTGGCTTGAAAAAATATTGCAATTTGTAGAAAATTTAAGGTATCGCCTACCTGATGTATGGTAAATATATTTTGGGCAGATAATGCTAAAGTAGGGTCTCTATCAAGAAAAAGAATTGAGTCTCAATCCTAGAGAAAGACATTTTTAGTGACACTATGGGAGAGATTAAATAGAATTCATGTAAATTCCATGATCATGATAAAGAAAAGGTAAAAGAAGAAGACATTGGTGATGTTGATATCAGAGATGACAGTGCTATACTGATAATCATAGAATGGCGACACGATCTTGAATTCTCTTATGTAAAAAAAAAATAAAGATGTATGTTTTTTCTACAAGCCAAACATTCTCTGCAGTGGAAACCTAAGCACTTTTTCCTCTTCACACTTACTTGGCAGTTGCAATGGGGAAGGCAAAGGCCAAAATCCAAAAAACATTATAGACCACAGGGGCCTTGCAGTAGCCTGTGATGTGATGAGACTGGTGACAGGTGTGTGGAGCATCCTATCCAGGCGCTCAGTGAACTGCTGGGCAGTCTGAAGGAAAAAAGTATGGGTGGAATAGGGAGGATTTATATACAGAGGAAGAGAGGAGGAGATAAAAAATGTTCTGGTATGTACCTGAATCATCTTTTTGTTTGGATTATCTGAGAGGATTAATGACTCACAGCTATGAGAGTAATTTATGAATAGCTTGTTTATCATGAGACAAAACCATGCAAGATTAATATGAAATAATAACAGGACAGAGCCTCTCTATCTCTCATTTTTCAAAAGCAGAACAAATATTTATCCTTATGTAGTATAATGGTTTCAATACTTTTCAACTTTCAGCCTAGCATACCAACCTACGTACTTCTATGTTGTTTGAACAGTCTCCTCTGTCACTAAGAATACCTAAATCCGTTACTAAAATTCTTGAACCTCTATCAGGTAAAAATGTCAATGCAAATTCAATTTCAGATTCTGTTGAGCCCCATAAGGGTTAGGACAGGATTACAAAGGCTGTAAAGTGAATTACTTGTTAGCTCTATGATGTAAAAAAGTGAAACACAGAATATCTCTGATTTGTGAAATGTCTTCCTTGTTGTCCTGGGAATCTTTCTTGGGAATGCACAAGAGAAGAGAAGTGCGGTTTTATTAAAGGTTGTACCATAACTTGTGCCTGACACTGACCTAAGCTATTTGCTTTTTGAGCTGTTCATCCTCATTTAGATTCCTCTGGTGTCTCTCCTCTTCCTCCCGACTAACCAGGGAAGCAGTCAGACTCTTTACCATCTGGCCATCCCTCTTTGGATATTGCAGGATTTCCTAATGTAGTCAGAAGGAAGGAATTTTTTTGTGCAAATGTTAGATATACCTGTTACAGATATAGCAGCATTTCAAAAAAAAAAAGAGGGCAGATTCCCCAAAAGTCATAGAAAGACATAGGTTTCAGGCAAGACAGACACACATCTTGGGTATCTATACACATTGAGATTTAGATTCAAAATATCTGGTATAACCTGGAAGATGGGAAACTGTACATTTGCTATTGATCTACAGTTTTAGGAGTTATTACTCTTTTCCTTTAGACAATAAGAATTCTGCAAAGCACTGAAGTAAGCCTGAGAAGCATATCTTTGTGTTTTCATTTTATACTGAGATGATTTGCCCCTTCTGAGGATTTTCTTTGCAACTAACAATGATTATCAGGCATACCATCCTTGTCATTTATCCATTCCGTTTTAGATGTTCATGGATTTTGCTGGTCATTGGTGACAAAGAATAAATTTTCCAGATCAAATTTGCAAGGGCACCTAGTAAAACACCTTTAGAAAGCTTCTTTTGTACGGGGTGTGATGACTAAATAATATCTTTGTCGCTTACTTCAGTTCCTACCAAAGAAAACTTTTTACCTATAATATATATATATATATATATATATATATATATATATATATATATCGATTTAAAATTCTATGGAAGGTAATAAACTTGTTTGGCATCATATAGGTAAAAAGTAAAAATACTGGATTTTTCTGAAACACAGATTATAGGTGAACACCCACATGTGCCGACCATATTTACTGAAACATTGCAAATATTTGCTACAATGCAAACACCTTCAAAGGAAAAATGTGGACCAAAATTTTTACACATATTAAAGACCTAAATCAGAATAGTAAGATGTAAGAACCAAAAAGTCCATACCTTTTAAAGTTTTTTTTTATGATTATCTACAATTATGCTATAATTTGATGTTGACCAAAACTTTTTGATGCCGTGTTTTACAAAAAAAAAAGCCAAATTGTTTAATAAAAAACATCTTGTGCGCATACTCTTTGTTATTTTTTGCATTTGTTATGAGATGCGGGCAGCAATAAGAAATATGAAATTAGGCAAATCAACAGGCCCGGGCAGTATGTGAGTGGAACTTTTCGAGGCACATGAAGACTAAGGAATTGATACGATCACTACATTACTCAGCAAAATCTATGACACAGGTCAGATTCCACCAAACATTTCCAAATCCATATTTATAGCACTGCCAAAAGAAACCAGGGATAACAGAGTGTGAATTGCATATAATGAATAGTTTTCTGAGTGATATTATCAAAATACTTTTAAGAATCATCATGATGCAAGTCGGAAACAAAATCAAACCAGAAATAGCAGAGGAACATTGTGCAGGGAAAATGCAATCCACTCTTGAACTATGATTGAACAAGCTCTGGAAGTACAAAAAGAGGTAAATCTGTGCTTCATTAATTGTACAGAGGCATTTGATAGAGTACAACATGATGAGATAATCAGACAACTAACACAGTTGAAGATAGATGGAAAAGATCTCTGAGTGATCAAAAACATGTACTGGGAACAGACAGCAGCAATGCAGGTTGATGGGGAAATCAGCTCATAAAAAAATAAAGTGTGGTGTCACACAAGGACGTGTGCTTTCCCCAGGCCTTTTCTCTCCCTACAATGATATTATTATGCAAAGCCTAGAAGGATATCCAAGAATTAAAGTAGGAGGGCACAACATACACCACTTGAGATACGCTGCTGCTGTATTAATTAGACATCTTTGAAGAAGAAAGCAGAAAGAAAAGGTTTGAAATGAAGAGCAAAAAGATAGAAGTAATGGTGATCAGTCCAAACAATGAGCGTCCAAACATCAACATCTTTAATTAAAGGAACAAACTCAAGCAAAGGAATCAATTCTAATACTTGTTTATGTTAATATCAAGTGACAGACATAATTTTAACTGAAATTGCATGATTTCAACAGCCTGTAAACATGATGCTGTATTAGTGTTTTAGATTTATTTAAAAGATTTCATGTGCTTGCTGAGTGATTAAATCTTGGCTGAAAGCATTAAGTCCTTTCACATGGACTGAGAATCCCATCAGAAGGAGAAGTATGAAAGGGGAGGGGAGAGAGAGAGAGAGAGAGAGAGAGAGAGAGAGAGAGAGAGAGAGAGAGAGAGAGAGAGAGAGAGAGAGAGAGAGAGAGAGAGAGTAGGATGAGTGACAGAAGCACTGAAAGCAATGAGGGATAGAGATGTGTTGAAAGTCATGATTGCCTATGCTAAAGAGCACGGCACCTGATTGATTGATTGATTGATTGATGAGTTCAAAAGACAATTTTCCCTTCTGTTGAATGAGATTTGGATACAGGCGTTTATCTTGCCATTTTACTTAATTTCCCTTCTCTTTATCTTTTATCATATTTGTAATGGTACTAGATCTTGAGGTTTAACTTCAATAACTCAACACCCACTTTGGAAATACTTTGTATGAACCGAAACAAACTGTGACTGTACAGTAGGCCTTACAAGACTGTTCCCACAGCGGCTGTGAGCATAGTTATTGTCCAAAAACTTTGGTCCATGTGCTCTCACGGGTGTGGGAACCTGCTCAGCAATAAAAAAAATGTTTGGACAGTTGCGTGAGACGCTTCCAGTGTCTAAAAATCAACTGATCAATGCTGCTTTTATGGCATACAACAATTAAAAAGTAATAACAATACCTCTGGAATTATGATGAGGCCCATGACAGGAAGCTGCACAACACAAAGGCCAGAGAGACTAAGTCAAAAGTCGTGTTTTCCTGATTGCTGAAGATGGGCCAGATTGGGGCACTAATAACATACAGCACCTGTAATGTTTCACATAAGCAAAATACTCATTTAATATAATGTTAAGAAGCACCCTGTTAAATACTTATTTATAAAATACTTGAGCTTCCAAAAAAATAACAGTACTCTGAAATACAGGCTTATCAAAACCAGTTCAATCAAAAAAAATTCTTAAGTGTTAAAATGTGACTTGTGCATGCTGAAATATACTAAATTTATTTTGTCTTTTTAAATATATTCATAAACTATTGTTTAGACAAAACTCTGAAGTTTTAAAGAAATAAACAGCTAAAGTTTTCAGTTATATAACTTTCTTGAGAAGCTTAAAGTGAAATATCTAGTTCAAAATGCTTATTAAATTTCAAGGCTTTTTTTTTAATTCTTCCGGCTTCCCTCCTTCGTCCTATCTTTGAATTCTTCAAATATAATTTTTCTCTAAGAAAGATTTTCAGTCTTGATACCTGAGGTTTTTTGTTAAAAAATATTTGTATACTGTGCCAAGTCTAGTAATATATAAACTAAGCATATCTTAAACAAAAAGCAAGCAGCAACATAAAAAATATACATTGAGATGTTTAAAAAAAAAGTAAACTGGCCATTTTTTTCTATCTCATTTACAAGACAGCTCAACATGTCTTCATAATGCGGGAAAAGCATATCAAGGAAAATTTTATGACAATGCCAATACTTTGAAAATGTTTGTGCTGTAAAAATTTGAAATTGATTCCACGCAACTTGGCAATCTGGTATGAATTTCATGCCTACTTATGTTTTTAAATAAAGGAAACTACAAAAATATGACTGAGCATTTGTCCCCTCCATTGTTGGAACTGAATGACTCTTCCTTGACAATGTCTTAAATAATTAATGAGAGTCACTGAGAGTTTTTAAACAAGATTCTCAATGAAAATCCATTTAAAAAGTATCAGCTTAGTTAGCTTACGATATTTACGCAACTACTGCTTTCTATATTTTCTAAACAGCCAAAAACCTTGTGGATTCCAAGAAAGCCCTTTACTTTCTAATTTATCGTAAATGTATATAAAGATTGAAAGGAATGAAATTGCTTTAGGTTACTCGCCACAACATTGTCGATGCTCATTCAAAAAAATCTGGAGCCATTGACCTGTTAAAGCCTCACACCCTGGGTCTCATAAGCCAGGAAGATGAGCAAGATACCCCTGTAGCCAAACACCACACTTGGACCCAGTGAAACAATCACAGATGAAAGTTGATATCAGAGTCTCGGATTATGAACACAGATCGTGTTGATGGAGTCTGTCTGTTAGAAGGTATTGTGATCAGCACAGCATGGATCATTTGAGTTTGAAACTGCAATAGACTAAGGAGTTTTTCTAAATTGATAAGCAAAACTGATTGTACCAGTACAGTCAATCATCTATTCAAATGCAAAGTCAAAAATCATGCAAGGTCTAAAAAAATTAAAATATGCAAACATATCAAGAGGTATAAGATCTACATACTATACATAGACACATAAATATTTTCATAAAATAGTATACAAAAAAAGAGAGATTGTTGAAAATGATTTAAAGGCAGACAAGATTTTCAAATCTTTATGAAAAATATTTATCTTCTTTCCTCTATCTCTTTGAAATCCTTTTACTTCCTGTTATTCCCATTTTTCTTTACTATTTCTTCTCATGACAAAGTGTTGAACCTGAATAAAGATTATATTTCTATGTCTTTTCAAGTCTTGACCATGTGTTTTTTTTTCTGAAAATTTAATTAAGCTGAGTCGTGTACTAGCACCGAGTATACAAATACCAAACCTCTGCAAAAAAAGGGAAACTAGTACAAGTGGTCTTACTGGTGAATTGTTCCACCTGGGTCCATGCAATGTGGTCTCCTTTAGGTGTGAAAGCAACATTTTGCATATTCCTAGCAATTTTGTAGAATTCATAGCACAATAAATGGCATCCGTTATCGCTTCAAAGTCTTCAAGCATCATCCCTCTTTCCTCCAATCTGGTTTAGTTGAATTTCATCCCTCTTTCCTCCAATCTGGTTTAGTTGAAAAAGTAAATAGGTGTCATTATCTAATTTTATTTTTTTTTCTTTAAAGTTAAGCAACGAGTAAAATATTATGTAAAGTTTCTTTTGTCAGTACATTTTCCTAATTTTGTGCCAGAAACTGCTACACTATTTCTTCAGTTATAAACCATGAGCTCTAGTTAAAAGTACCTTATGAAATGTCTAATACAATATAATCATGATTGCTTGTAATAGAGTCACTCTGCAGCAGATTTGTTGTTTAGATGAGCATAGTTTTCAATTACATACTTTCAAGACAAAGCTTCTGAAATATTTTGAGCATTAACAAACAAAAATGGTTATAGTGAACCAATAAGTAAAGTATCTTATAATGTTTTAATTTTGTCTATGTACAGCACATCACGGCTTGTATAGCCTTTCCACCTTGGCTTAAAAAATTATTGCAACTTACACAAATTTTAGATATTGGCTAGCTGAAGTATAGCAAATACTTTGTGGGCAGGTAATGCTAAAGCAAGGTTTCTATAAAGCAAAATAGTTGAGTTTCAATCCTGGAGAAAGGCTTTTTTTTGGTAACACTATGGAGAAATTTAAAAGAGTAAATTTTTTTATCTTGACAAAGAAAAGGAAGAGGAATAAGACATTGATGATGTTCATGTTGGAGATGACAGTGCAATACTGATAATCCTAAAAGTGACGACACAATCTTCAAGTCCTTATATAGAAAAATAAATATAGATCTATTTGTTTTTAAACAAGCGACGCTTTCTCTACAGAAAAAATTAAAATACCTTTTCCTCTTCATACATACTTGACAACATCATTGGGGAAGGCAAAGGCCATGACTCAGACAACATCATAAGCCACAGAGACGTCAGGGTATTCTGTGATGTGATGAGACTGATGTCAGGCTTGTTGAGCATTCTGTCCAGACCCTCAGTCAACTGCTGGGCGGTCTGAAGGAGAAAAGTATGGGTGGAATATGGTGTGTTTACATAGAGAGGAAGAAAAGAGGAGGAGGAAGGAAATGTTCTGGTATATAGCTAAATCATTTTGTTTTAGGATTATCTGAAAGTCTTAATGACTCACAGCTCTGACAGTAATTTATAAATAGCCTGTTCCATGAGACAAAACCATGCAAGAATAATATGCCAATATAACAGTAAAGAGCCTCTGCCTCCCATTTTTCAAATGAGATGGATAAACTCATTCTCCATTGTCTTCCTAATGTAGTATAACGGTTTCCAACATATGTTTCTTCATGTGCTTTGTTAGCAGTGGCTTACTAGTACTAGTAAGAGTCTGGGTGGGTAAGCTTTAACTTCCTTGTGTGTGTAAAGATAATGGGAAAAAAGTAGAAATTTTAAAAGGAATACAGATCTGTTGCATTTATTACCTCTCTTTATGCTTTTTATCCCTTCCTCCCCTCCCCACCCCCCAACTATTTTCTTATTCAATTTTTTTAATTCATTCTTAAACAATTAATTCTATTTCAAAATGAAACCTTCATCACTTTAAAAAAAAAAAAACACCAAAAATTAAATCAAAACTGCAATGTAAATCAAAACAATATTCATCACATCAAAAAATTTTCCTCCATATTGGAAATTTTCATAAGCAAGCAAATAAAAAAGATATCCCCAATAGCGTGAAATATTTCATGACCAGGATTAAAATCTGTAGGACAGTGTGAGAAATATCATTCCTTCATTCGCCCTCTCTCCAGTTCCATATAAAAAGTTACCATCCTTAGTCCTCTATGTATTCACTCTTCCCTCCTTTAGCTCTATCCTCTGTCCTCTACTGTCTCCCTCCATCCATTTCAAACAATATCTTTTCTCTATCATCCATCTTTCATTCTTCATCCTCTTTTGTGTCTTTCCCATCCTCATGTATCTATTTTTTTCTTCATCCACTACTTTTCAGTCATTTCTCTTTATTTGGATAAGCTGACCAGGATCTGGCTTTTCCTGAGATGACCCTGAGCTTTTGGACTGTGGAGCTCCACAGCAATTGTCGACTTGTTTTCCACTTTGATCTCTGGATGTATGATAGGTGACCCCTATCAGTTGGGGTGGATATTATCCACCACTGACAGATCCCTGTCGTGGTGGATGCTGTCATGCTTGTGATGGTTGAGTTACATGTATGCCCGTTTTCTAATTTCTCCTGCAGCATGTAGTTTGATTCTTTCACTCGATCTTCCATCTGAAAAAAAGATTAAAAATTGGATGGTCTTATGAGCAATTATGATCGAGACAGAAACAAAATCAAACCAGACAAACAGAGGAACAGTGTGGAGGGAAAAGGTGCAACAAATGCAATCTGCACCCTTCGAACTACAGTTCAACGGAATCTGGAAATACAAAAGAGGTATATGTGTGTTTCATTGACAACACCGAAGCATAAAACATGTACTGATAAAAGACAGCAGCAATGCGAGTTGATGGGGAAATCAACTCATTAAAAAAAATAAAGCCTGATGTCACATAAGGATGTGTGCTTTCCCCAGACATTTTCTCTCTCTATAGTGAAATTATTATGCAAAACCTAGAAGGATACCCAGGAATTAAAGTAGGAGGGCTCAACTTAAACAACTTGAGGCACGCTGATGACACTGTATTAATGCCCAAAAATAAAGAAGACTTGCAACAATTATTAGACATAGGTGAAGAAGAAAGCAGAAAGAAAGGGTTGGAATTGAACAGCAAAAGCACAGAAGTGATGGTGGTCAGTGGAAGCAATGAGCGTCCACAGAACAACATCTTTATTTATGTGAATAAACTCAAGCAAAGGAATAAATTCAAACTCAATATCAAGTGATGGACACAACTACACTGAAATTGCATCAAGAATAGTTCAAGCAAAAAAAGTTTCCAGAGAATGAAATCAATACTAACAAAAAACCACACCTTGATTCACACAAGAAGAAGAGCCCTGTAGTGCTATGTTGAACCCATTCTGATGTGTGGATGGGAGGCCTGAATAATTTCAAAACAGTTAAAAAAAGAAACTAGAGGCAAGAGAAATGTGTTCTACAAATCTCAAGAAACTGCAAAGAAATCAATCAAAACAGTGTTACGAGAAGCCGACACAACAAGATCAATCATAAATAGAATACATAAACACCAAACAACCTTTTTTGGCCATGTGATGAGGAGACAGAAACTAGAACATCTTGTGACAATTGGAATGATTGACTACGCAGGTAAAGAAAGCCTGAAAAGATGGATAGACTAACAAAATGAATAAAAATATGACAAGTGATGAGGGATAGAGATGCTGGAAAGTCATGATCTCCCACTTTAAAGAGTACGGAACCTGATTGATTGTTTAATGAGTTCATAAGAGAATCTCCCCTTCAGTTGAACTAGATTTGGATCAGGCGTCGATCTTGCCATTGTACTAAATTTCCCCTTCTCTTCATTTTTTATCATGTTTGTAATGGTACTAGATCTAGAGGTTGATGGCTTCTTTTGGTTTAACTATAATAACTCAAAAAGTTATCACTCACATCTGGAAATACTTTGCATGAAATAAAACAAATAGTGACTACACAGTTGGCCCTATGAGACTGTTCCCTGTGAGCATAGTTATGGTCCAAAAAACTTTGGTCCATGTGCTCTCAGCGATGTGTGAACAGAGTGAGACAGAGAGCGAAAGGCAGAGAGGCAGAGAGACAGAGAGAGAGAGAGAGAGAGAGAGAGAGAGAGAGAGAGAGACAGACAGACAGAGAGAGAGAGGGAGAGAGAGAGACAGAGACAGACAGACAGACAGACAGAGAAACAGAGAGTTATGTTTTCATTTGTTTGATAGTTTTACTACATTATAAAGATTTCTGTGATTTCAACAACTTCATAAAAAGATTTAATACAATTCGCGACAGAAGCATAAGAGAAAAATCCATTTCGCATGATTTTTCTTGTAATAGTGTTTTTAACCTGATTTGTCAGAAATTTTCCATTTCAATAGTTACTTCCCTGTAAACGTGAGTCTATATTAGATCCTACACTTCTTTCAAAGAATCATGCATTTGATGAGTGATTAAATCTTGGCTGAAAGCGTTAAGTCCATTCA